>WEKY01061462.1:682114-732377 GCA_013390045.1 Picathartes gymnocephalus
TCGCTCCGCCGCCGGGCCCCACGCGGGACAGCTGTGCCCGAGCCGCGGGCGCTGCGCGGTGTCGCGTTCCGGGGGCACGGGGCGGACACAGACGGGGGGTGACCCGCGCCTCCGTGGGGTCACTCGGACATCCCCCTGCCCCGAGCCTGGGGGGGACAGGGACATCTCCGCTCCCAGCCCCAGGCGTTGGTGGTTTCTCTCTCCTTTCACCCTTAATTTGAAGGGGCAGCAGGGACGTGGTCACAATATGGGGGCCCTTTGCACCCCTCCCCCCCCTCCCCCTCACCCATTGCTATTGCTCCCGTTCAATAACTCCAAAGCTCCAAAGGGCAGCATGATCCAAGGAAAAAAAGTAATCATTGCTGACGCAGGCAGGACAGGAGCCAGGCACTGTCCCCAGCAGGTCCCATCCATCACTTGGGATTTGGGGACAGGCAGTTTCTCTCAGGACCCCCGCGGTCCAGCGGGATCTCAGGGCAGCCTGGAAGGGCCTGTGTTTCTGATCCTGCTCCCCTCGGGAGCTGTCAGTGTCTGGAAGGGGAGGGTCCTGCTTGGGGGCCTCGTCCCCCAGCTCCCGCAGGCAGGGCAGGGCATGCTGGCAGATAGTTGAACATCTGAGCAGAGATTCAATTATATGCACTACTTCATTTATTTGGCTGTCCAGTCGCTCTGATCAGACTTGGAAATTAAGAGGCATGCGGTTAGAGGGATCCTGTCAAATCACATTTAGCGCAGCTCTTCCTTGCTTGGATTTTAAAATGCAGCTATTTTTTTACATGACCTGCAGCTACAAAACAACTTTCTGTCTCTCTTCCTAAAGAATTACAAAAAAATCCATTGGAATGGGGTGAGGGCAGAACCAGTTCCCCAGCTCTATTTCCAGCCTGAACTCTGCAGCTGGAAGTCTCCAAGCGCTTTCCAACCCTCGCCCTGTGAGCAGGTGGTGCGAGGGTGCCGGGGCAGGAGCAGCTTGTTGCACGCAGGGCCCTCGAGGAAGCCACGGGAAGGAGGATGGGAGAAGTCAGTGCAGAATTTTGCAGTCACTTTTCTCACTGAGGGCCATCAGGATTTGCAATCCTCCTCGCTCAGTTTGGGACACAGCTAAAAATGCCCCTCATCCACACCCTGTGCTCGCACGTGCTGGCAGAGAGGCCTGTGCGGGACTGATAAGGCCATGCTCGGAAGCTGTGGGTGAGTCCCTGCAGAGACTCCTGTCACCCTGTCCCCATGGGGAGGGGACCTGGGGAACCACCACTGATCCCATCCTGGTGCTCTTTCAGCTCCAGCATCCTCTAGGATAAAAGCCCTGTGAAATGCTGCAGCAGGGATGAAGGGATGACTCCCCCTCCTCATTTCACCCCAAGGGATAAACAAAAAGTCCCTCAGCAGCTGATAACCCCAAAGCTGAGGGTGCCTGCAGCGTGTCCCAAACTGCAATTATCCAGGAGGGAACAAACTGCCCTCAGGCTTGTGTGCCGACAGGGAAATCCAGCCCCAGGAAGCTCAGCCCCAGCATTATTCTGCCTGGCACGCTTGCTGCTTATGCCCAGAGAGTTTCCAGAAGGATGCAGGGATGCAGTGGAGTGGCTTGGGCTGCAGACAGCAGAGCCGTGGCAGTGTGGTCCCAGCCTGAGCACAGCCAGGGCACATCACATGGGAGGATGTGGGCAGAGGGAGTGGAGCAGAGTTTGTGGCAGCAGCTGGAGCCCCTTCCTCCTGCTGACTCATATTCTGCTCTACTCAGCATTTGAGGCTGAAAGCGACCACACTGTGCTGGGAAGTGGAATCTTGCTGGGATGCCAGGGACTGGCCGGTGTTGTGCAACAGGAAGGGTTGGATGGGTCAGGATGCTGCTGAAGTCTGTCTCCCTGTGCATCACCATTGCTGGGCTCCAGCTCTGATCCAGCACCCTCCAGTTCCACCACAGGGCTGAGCCACACTGGCATCACTCCTGTCAGTACTCACAGCCTGGTACCAGCAATCTGTCCCTTGGGAGGGCGTTGTTGCATCCCTCTGTGCCCTGAGCAGGGTTTGTTTTCCCCCTCCAGCCATGAAGCTGATCCTTGTGCTCCAAGCCTTTCCCAGCTGCCCAGAGCAGGCCACAGGGCAGCACCCACAGGTCTGGGCAGGACTTTTAGGCAAGATCCAGCTGCAGCTCCATGTGTGTGTGGGAAACTATGTGCCTGATTAACACTACAGGGTTAAAAACTGCATTTAGGCTTTTGAAATGCCTTTGGCTTTTGTTTTTCAATATCCAGGGCTTGAAGGGGGAGAGAGAGAGAAAAGCCCCCCATAGAGAAAGCAGCTGGAGGCTGGCTCAAACCCTGCGTGGGTACTTCTCTGCATTTGCTTGCAGGGGATTTGGTGCCTGTGGGGACCAGGGAAGCTCCAAAGGGCTGGGAGCAGGGTCAGCCCAGCCCTGGGGTTGCTTTGTGTTATCCCTGACCAAAGCTGGAGTGGCCTCTGCTCCGTGTGCTTCACTGCTTTCCCAGAGCGCAGCTGGTCCCTTTGTGTCTGGAACCCACTGATAAGGGGCTGGGGAGAGGGGGGGAAGCCACTGGCCCTGGGCAGCAGTGGGGAGAACCAGCTTGGAGCCAGTGCCTGGAGCCAGTTTGGAGCCAGCCTGAAGCCAGTCTGGAGCCAACACCCAGAGCCAGCCTGGAGCCAGTGCCCAGAGCCAGGCTCAGCCCTGGGATTCTCACAGGCAGATCTTTGTTGTGGACTTGGTGGCAGGTCCCAAGCAGCTGGCGAGGGGACAAGGAGGTGTCCTGGAGGGTGACAGCACCACTGGGTCATCGGTGGGGCCAGGAAATAATCCTGGTGGTGATGAAGTCAGCAGAGCTCTGTGTGCTCCCAGGGCTGGGATGGGCGTGGAGATGGGATGCTCCAATCCCACCTCCCCACAGGCAGCTTGTGGAGCTTGTGGCCATAACTGGTGTGATGCTGGATGTTACCCAGGGAAGGTGACAAATGTGGTGTCCTCCATGGCCCCACATTCACCTCTCCCCGCCACTGTCCCCACTGTGGGTGGCAGGAGGGGTTTAGCCGTAAAACCCCAGTGCGTGTGTTCAAACAGCTCAAATCACTGCATGTGTGCAGATGAGGTGGGGTCACCTCCAGCACCAGGAGGGCTGAGAGGGGATTCCTGGGCCAGGACAGTGCTGGGAAAGGCCTCTGCTGTCCTGACTCAGCAGCTCTTCCTGCTGAGTCAGCAGCTGCAGCCTCACACTGGGCCCATGTGCTGGGGTGGGCACCCACACCCCTCTGGGCCCAGGCCACAGCTCGGGGGGCACAGAGCTGGTGGGGACACCCCAAGCACCCCAAAACTGGCTTCACCCTGCAGAGCCAGGGATCTCCAGAGGTGCTGTGGGAGCCTGAGGCCACTGCCCTGCCTCACTTCAGGGCTTGGGGTGCTCAGCAGCACCCAGGGATCCTGCCCTCCTCTTCCTTCCTGTACCTCCCTCACAGGGCAGCCCAGTGGCTTCCCCCGCCGTCGCCCTGTGTGGGGATCACTGGGCTTGGGGAAGGATAGGCTGGAAGCAACTGGAGAGGCAGAGGGATGGGACCCCTGCCAGGCTTGTAATTACAGCCCGACCCAGGTCCTCGCAGGCGAAACCTGAGCCCCGTGGGGAGCAGGGGAAGCAGGAGCGTCCCTCTGCCAGCACAACTGTCTGTCCTGGCCCCGCTCCATCTGGGTGGGTGTGGGGAATTGGGACCTGGAGTTCTTATCCCCCTGCTCTGGTATGGCTGGAGTGTTCCATCCTGGGTGTGAACATCTCTGCTGATTGTGGGGGAGCTCAGATGAGTCCCTGCAGGCCCCTCTGTCCTGTCTCTGCCACCTCCCCAGCATTGCCAGCAGGGACCCTCCATCCCTGCTCACCTCCGTTGCCTCTGGGTAGGGGTGCAGCCCAGGGATCTTGTGAGGATGGGAGAGGGCCAGTTCCCCTTCCTCTTTTGGTTTTGGCAAATGCTGCCCTGGCTGACAAAGCCTCCCAGGGCAGAGCCATGACCCAGCACCCTGAGCCCCCTGTCCCCCTTCAGGTGACAGCTATGGGGTGCTGCCCCGGCCCTGCCATGCGCTGGTGCTGCTGAACCCACAGAGCGGCTCAGGCCGTGCCCTCGACGACTTCCAGGCAGTGGTGCAGTCCATGCTGGCCGAGGCCGACATTACCACCACTGTCTTCGTCACCGGTGAGTCCATGAGCAGCTCCTCCTCCTCTTCCTCTTCCTCCTCCTCCTTCTCGCTTCCCTGGGATCCTACCTGGGCCCTGCCACGTGGGGACAAGTTTCTCCAAGGGCCTCTGACTCCCTGCATCAGCACAGCTCCGAGTCCTGCAGGATGTTGCACTCGAGGAGTGACTGCCTTGCCTCCTGCATCCTTGGCTGGGGTCACCATCTGGGACTGGGGTCACTGTCTGGGGGTGGCAGCAGGAAGGGCAGAGGGACACAGGGTGATGCTCAAATCTCTCCACTTTGCCCGACAGAAAGAGCCCACCATGCGCATGAGAAGGTGCGAGATGAGGACCTGTCGCAGTGGGACACGTTGGTGGTCATGTCTGGGGATGGGCTGCTGTTCGAGGTGAGGGGCACCACGGGGCTGGGCAGAGAGCTGGGAGAAGGGGGTGCCTGGGGCGGGAGCCAAGCTCTGAGTCACAAAGTCAGACAGGGAATGGCAAAGGAGAGATGGCACCAAGCTTGGAGCAAAGCAGCCATGGCCTCTGTCCTGCTCTGGGCAGGGTCACCGTGGGCTCTGCTCCCCCAGGCTGGGCAGGGGCCACTGGGTTCCTTGGGTACCACAGGCTCCTTCATCCCTGCAGGTGGTGAACGGGCTCATGGAGCGTCCGGACTGGAAGGAAGCCATGAAGAAGCCACTGTGCATCCTGCCAGGAGGCTCTGGGAATGCCCTGGCTGCCTCCATCAACTACTATGCAGGGTGAGTCCCAGCCCCGTGGGGCACCCACTGCCCCCTGCACTGGCCAGCACACGGGGCTGCACTGGAACCAGGTGGGAACGAGGGAAGAGAAAGGCCGTGTAGGGCTCTGGCCAAGGAAAAGGTGCTGGGATGCCCAGAGGTGCCTGGCAGCATCCTCACTCCCTGCAGGCTGGTGCAGCACAGCTCCACCTGCGAGCAAGGGATTAATAATCCCGGTGTATCCTACTCCTGCCACTCCCTTTCTGTTCTCTGGGCTCAGAGACTGGTAAAGCTTCAACCCAAAGGAACCACCCCAGGCACAGCCAATCCCGTGGTGGCGGACCAGGATTGCCCTGACTCGGTTCCCTCTTTCAGGAACTGGTTTATCCCTCCTATCCCCAGCAAAACCACTCCCAGCAGCTGTTCCTGAGGGACACTGTCACCCAGCTGGGACATGTCCCAATCGTGACACAAGGGTGAGGTCTGCACGTGGATGCTGGGGCAGCAGGAGGGGTCCTGAGCTCCAAACTCACCCTCTGCATCCCTCACAGCTACGACCACGTCGCCAAGAAAAAGCTGCTGACAAACTGCACCTTCATCCTGTGCAAGGGGCTGTACACGCAGATGGACCTGGTGTCGCTGAGCACGGCCTCGGGCAAGCGCTTCTTCTCCTTCCTGGGCTTTGGCTGGGGCTTCATCTCGGACGTGGACATCGACAGCGAGAAGTACCGCTGGCTGGGCAGCGCCCGCTTCACCCTGGGCACGCTGCAGTGCTTGGCCAAGCTCAGGGTGTACCAGGGCCGCCTGTCCTACCTGCCCATGGCCACGGAGCAGGGCAGCTCCCCGGCACCCCAGGACCCCCACGCGCCCGTCACCAACGGCCACATCCCGCAGCCGGCGGGGACGGAAGCGCCCGGCTCGCTGCCCCCCGACTCGCTGCTGGTGCCGCTGGGCCAGCCCGTGCCGGCGCACTGGACCGTGGTCCCCGAGGAGGAGTTTGTCCTGGTCTATGCCATCTACCAGTCCCACCTGGGCACCAACCTGCTGATGGCACCGGCGGCCCGGCTGCAGGACGGCTGCATCCACCTCTTCTACATGAAGGCCGGCATCAGCCGTGTGACGCTGCTGAAGCTCTTCCTGGCCATGTCCAGGGGGACCCACCTGGACTTGAACTGTCCCCACCTATGCTACGTCCCCGTCCGGGCGTTCCGCCTGGAGCCGCGAGTGGCCGCGGGCACCATGACAGTGGATGGGGAGGCGCTTGCCTGTGAGCCCGTGCAGGGACAGGTCCATGGCCGCCTCTGCCGCGTCCTCAGCGGCTCCTGAGCTCCCCGTTCGCCCTCCCTGCAGCGCTGAGCTGCCGGCACGGCCCGGCGCGAGGGTGGCAGAACCTTCCTCCCACTCAGGAACCCCCTCCTTCCATAGCAATAGGTCTTGGGGGGCGTGGGGCTCATCCCCTCGCTTGCCCCCACGCTTAGCTTTACCCCCTTGGAGCAGCCACCAGTGCTGTCCCAAAAATGAGCCACAAGCCCCTTCAGGTACTCGGTGCCGGCGAGATGCCAGCGTGTTATCCTGGTACGAGGTCCCGGCCCCCAGGCGGCTGCGCCGGCACAGCCCCGTCCCCTCCCCGGCTCGGACGCACACGGTGGCATTGCTGTGTCCCCGCCCCGAAGCCAGTGCCACCCCCCAGGGAGGGTCAGGACCAATAGATCTAATACAATAAACCGACTTTTTAAAGAATGTTTCTACCCGAAGCTTCCTGTAGAAGCGGAGTTTATTCTTGTGAGAAATGCAAAATAAATACCTAGCGTTTGCAAAAAAAAAAATCCTCCCTGGGTTTTGAATCCGAGCTCACGGCTGCTGTCAGGGGCAGGGCTCACCCATGGCCCGGTTACACAGACAGCAGGACAGGTTTAGCTCAGCACCGCAGCCCTTTGCTCCCTGACATCCTGGGGCCAGGAGCAGCACGGAGCGAGGGGCCCCGGAGATGCTCCCAGGGGAGATGCTGAGGATGCAGGACATGGAGCATTTCTGCCACCACCAACCCCCATTTTTGGGGTGCAGCGATGCCTCCCTGCTCAGCCCGATGCTGGGGCTGATCGTATCCAGGGAGCTCAGCCCTGCAGTGACACTCGGAGACATCCTGGGGAAAGCTCGGTGCCTCTGAGTGACAGCAGGGAAGGGCTCATGGAAGAGGTTCAAGGAGGGGGTCTTTGGAGCTGAGGGGTTTGGCTTTCTGCCGGCAGCAGGGGCCCTTTGGGGGGCTTTTTGCATCCCTTTTCTCGGGCTACCCGGGGCCAGCTGGAGCCCTGCTACAGGTCCCTGCCCTGGGGCTTGCCTGGGGGCGGGGGCGGGATTACTCAGCCTCTTTGGTATAAAATTGCAGTAATTAAACCTCATTTTCAGCGCTCAAGTACAAAGCAGAAGAGTAAACAGTGGTGGCTGTTTGCATTTATTCAACAGCAAACTATGCAATTAGGATGGCAAATCCGGGAAAGAAGAGCACGATTGTCCTCCCCCCATGGCCTCACTTGCTCATGGAGAGGAGCCCTGTTCCTGAGCCAGCAGGGCAGGCAGCAGCTGGGAACCACCTCCCAAAATAAAGTTATTTCCCCCGTGGCATCGGGCCAGGTGTAAAAACAGGCTGAGCAATAACTCTCCAACCCTGTTCAGCTGCTGGAGGGAGAGCCCACGGCAGGGGATGCGCTCAGAGCTCTCGCTGTCCCTGTCAAGGGACACGGATCAGCAGAGCGGAGCCGTTCAGGCTGAAAGGCTCCCTGCAGGCTCCTCCCGGGATCCTGTGTGGCTCCCAGCAGCAGGTTGGCCGGGATCGCCCTTGCCCTCCCTTTCCCGGGTTGCGCTGCACAGCTCTGCCATCACCCATCTGCTCTTCCCGGGGAGCCCCTGGATTTCCTCCCGCGCAGCCAACAGCTCCAGCACGGCCGCGAGTCCCAGCACACCAGCGCACACACCAGTGTCCTGCACTGGCCCCTCGAGCTGCTCCTGCAGGCTGAGGGAGGGCTCCCAGGGAGACAAAATGGGAGTCAGGACTCCCCGACTCCACATCAGTGAGGGCTCCAGGTTCCAGCAGCACTGGGCAGCTGCGGGATGCCCTTGGCGCCCGGCGCTGGCACACGGCCGTGTCCAACCTCATCCATCACACACACACACACCTGTGTGCTGAGGTGAGGGGCAGGGCAGAGCTCCCAGGGGCCTACCAGGCTGGGGGGGGGCTGCAGAAGGGTTTTTTTCTCCTGAGTCTGTCGATGATCCACCGGGGCCGCCGGCAGCTGTGCTGGGGCACACACTGAGCCACTCGTGAGCAGCAGGCACCAGCAAGGACCACAGAAAACAAAAAATCCCAGCCTGAAAAATGCCCTCTGTAAATCAGGGGACTTGGGGAACAGTTTATAGGGAGCTACAGAGGCAGCCCCTCCCTGCCAGACCTGCCTGCATCCCTCTGGGTTCATTGCCGGCCTCAGCTTCAGCCAGCAGGACCCCATCCAGCTGGAGAGGGGCAAGTGCCAGAAGCGTGGCAGGGGGTGGTGGGGGAAAGAAAGAGACAACTCGCAGAACTACTCACAGAGGCAAAATTTAATGGCAAGTCATCTTCCCTCCTTTATTACACCTTGGTTAGCCAAACAAAAAAAATCTGCAGGTAAAAAAAGTTTTAATGGTCACACAGCACTTTATACATATATCATAAGCAACCAAGCATCCACATCTGCACGTGAATGACACACCTCTAAGCATGGCCTCAATAGTCAGGTTTGTTTTTTATTCATTAAATACTGTACAGAATCAAGGCTACAAACTGATTTTGTAATGCTTCTTCCCCCACCCCAGCACCTAAAACAGTTACAGGCTGCTCTCATTTGTACATCACACAGTCGTGTAGCCAGTTTTAAGGCTAACAATATGCAATCATGCTTTGGCTTTTTTTGTGTGTTTTTAAATTTTTTTTTTTAAGGTTTTAGCCTTTTAAATTTTGTTACCCTTAAATATTACATACATACACAAAAAATTACATAGCTGCAGTGTGCTCACCACCAACCTCATCACCCAAGAGCTTCACATTATCAAAAGCTTTAGAAAATTTGTAAACCTCTGTGCATTGGGTTTGGGACAGCTGCAGAGAGCGAGCGGTGCCAGGGGGAGCAGTGTCCCCTTCCAGAAGGCCAACATCCCCCTCCTCAGAGGGAGCCCAGCCTGTGCAAAAGCTCTTGTGCAGGATCAGAGACTTTCTGGGCAAAGGTGAGGACGTGGTGCCTGCCCGACCCCGGCCCTGTGAGATGAGAGCTGCAGAGTAAAGGAGGGGAAAAGGGGAACCCTACAGCTCGTCCATGCCCAGTGGGTTTCTCCCTCCCTCCCTGGTTCTGTGGGGCTCTGGGGACAGAGGGTGTGTCAGTGTCAGTGTCTGGATCACCAACCGTGGTTGTGCCTGGAATCAGCCTCTGCCTGTTCTTCCCCTGCCCTGGAGCAGCGGCCTCACCCCCTGCCCCCGCTTGCCCCCAGCCCTCTGAGAAGCTCCCGTGCTCGGCTCAAAGGGCTCCATTCACTCCCGAACGTGGCCAGGGTTACAGCTCCAGCTCGCCCGGCCCCGCCCACGTCTCCCAGTACCTCTGCACCCCAAATCGGGATTTGCCAGCCTTCCCACCTGGCAGGCAGGGAGAGCTCCTGAGGCAGGGCCGGAGGTGCTGCACAGATGATCCACCCACGGAGCGGTGTTTGGAGAGCTCTGCGGCCCAGGTCTTCATCACAGCCGAGCCCTGCATCCTCAGAAGTCCCGGGAGGAAGACATGTCTTCCAAAACCCCGATGGTGGATGGGGACACAGGAAGGGCTTTGTGCAGCCAGCCCCTGGCTCAGGAGCATCACAGCAGCAGCAGGAAAGCACAGGGAGCTGGGGGGGAGGGCAGGGTGTGTGGATTTGGGCAGGTGGGTGCAGCCCTTGGTGTTTCTGGGAGCAAAAAGCCCCACACCAACATGCTGGGATTCTCCTGCTCCATTTCTAACTGCAGCCATACTAAGCAAGAGCAAAAGCAAAGGAGAGCTTTGGCTCCATCCTTACCTCTGGCAGAGCCATCTGCTCAGCCCAACTCCTCCCCGGGAAGCCTGGCACCACTGTCTCCCTGTGCAGCTGGAAGGACTCTCCCTGACAGACTGTGCTCCCCATGGATGCTATGTGGGTGCCTCTCCAATGCCTGACCACTGGGCCAAGGCAGCAGGGCTGGACTGCGACTGCCCAGCTCCAGGTGAAGGTGTGTGCAGACAGGACCAGAGGCCTCAGGAAGGGGTCTTGACCAGGGGACTCTGGCAAGTCGCTGCTTCAAAGAGCTCAGGGTCACCAGGCTGTGAAACACAGACTGCCCTGCCAGATGTTTCCCAGAGCGCCCAGCAGTGCTGTGGTTGGGATTAGGGATGGGATGTGCTGTGCCCACAGTGCTGCTGGCCACAGCCAGGCTGCCATGGGAAATGGCTGGCACAGGAAGGAGCTGCTAACAGCCCAAACCAGCACTGCTCTAACAGTGCAGAAACTGGCACAACAGGGCCTCACCACGACACAGCTTTCTTCCCTGGGGTGACCCTGGCTCCAACGGCTCCTGAACACCTGTGTACAGCTGGATGAGGGAGCAGCAGCCTCCCCAAGTTCATCCAGATCTACAACAGACCCCAGGATCACTCACTGCTGCCTGCCCAGGTAAGGCTGGGATCCAGGGTGGGTGTAGTGCTGTGTGACAGCCAGGATGGCTGGGAACAAAAGACACAGATACCTAAGCAAGTAACGAGGGCAGAACCCTGAATCCCATGTATTTCTAGAAGACAGGCATGCATGGTGGGGAAAGGGAAGTTTGCCTCACTCTGGGAAAAAAAGAAGTGGGGATGGCTAGACTTGCCTCCAGGAGACTGACCTGGAAGTTGCAGAACTGGATGGAAAGTCCGTAGCACTCCCAGGGCAGCACAAGTGCCAGTGCAGAGCTCTGGCCCTGCCTACCAATCCCGACTGGAAGAACCTCGTAGCTATGGGTGAACTAAGACTACAGCAACTCCGTATGGTGTAGACAACTCCAATGCAAACACAATCCAATGTCAAAGTACAGATAAGCTGGGGTAGACTTCATAGAACCCATGGGAAGGCTGAGGAAAAATAAAAGACTGGGAGGGCATTGCCCTTCATTTCCAGAAACTACAGCAATCCCTTCTCCTGGCTGGAACCCCACCAGAACAAACTGCTGGGTGTCGCGCTGGGTGGGAAGAGTCCTTGTGTGGAAAGGTGCCCCAAGATGAAAGTGCAGAGGGAACGTGGCTGCAAGACTGCTTCTGTGCAGGTCTCAAATCTTACCATTGCAGGGTCAAACTTGCAAGAAGAGCACGTACATGGGACAGGGAGAAGGAAGAGGGGTTGGGGGCAAAGAGTTATTCATGCTTAAACAACCTTTCCTCAGAGGAGCAATCAGGCCTACCACCTTCTTTGGAACAAACCAAGCTGAGGAAGAAAAGCTGGAAGGAGAAGCCAGTTGATTGGTAACAGAATTTGCCAATTTACTTTCTGCTGCTTTCTCTTCTCCCCTGCACCTGCCTGTCCCTAACCTGATGGTTTATTTGTCCTCTGTCCACTCTGGGATGTTGGCCCCTGCTAAGGCAGCCCGGTACTGCTGCAAGACACCGCGGATGCTTTTAATGAACCCCTTGGACAAAGGGAAGAGGGGAAACCCAATATCAGGGTAACCGCTCTTCTCCGGCAGGAAACTCCTGTAGCTCTTTCTCCTTTTCTTTGGTTTCACACTGGGCTGCGAGGCAGAGTCCTGGGCAGCCTTCCCCTCGTCCGTTCGGTCTCTGGCCAGGTCCCCCCTGGCTTGGCCTGTGCTCTCCGAGTCTGAGTACTGTTGGAGGTCGCCGGCATTGGGCGTCGTGGTTGGGAACTCCGACTCGTCCAGCTCCTCCTTCCCGTCCAGCGCCGAGTCGGACAGTTCGGCGGCCGCCCCCTGCTCCGAGCTGCACTCGGCCAGCGCCCCTGCTGCGTCCCCGGGGCTCTGGGCCAGGCCGCCGCCGGCGCACACGAGGGAGGCAGAATCCGCCCCGTTGGCCTGTTCGTGGCTGCGCTCCACCAGCTCGTTGGTCTCCAGCCAGGACTCGATGCGGGACACCAGGCGCCAGCCGTTGCAGCGGAAATGCTCCCGGATCTCGTGCTCGAAGACCTCCACGGGCCGGCGCAGCAGCTGCATCATGGACTGCACCACGCGGATCAGCGTCATCTCGTTGTAGCAGCGGCTGTTCTCGTAGCCCTCCTGCAGCCCCCGGTCGCTGTCGAAGCCTGCCTCATTGTAGTAGGGCTCGTTCACCAGGATGAGACCTGCCAGGAGAATGGGAGACCGAGGGGTTAAAGGAGCAACACCAGGAATCTCCATTCCCTGCCAGTCCACTCCTGCCAAGGGGGTCAAGATCAAGGGTCAAGCACAGGCCAGGCTGAACTCCCAGAACCTGCAGGATGCAAAGCACTGGTGTTGCAAGGGGAGCATGGTGTGATGCAGTGGGGACCTCAGACTGTGCAGGGAGTGGCATCTACATTCCTTGGCTGGCAAGAACAGCCCTCTGCCAACACAATGCAGAGGGTGCATAACAGCTGAGGAGGTCAAAAGGGCAGGAAGGGAGAGGTTTCATAGCTCCTTTCACTTCCCTCCTGCAAAAAACCCCACAAACACAACAAAAGCTTTTATTTTGTTCTTCCTCTTAATCAGAACAAAGGCCAGACTGCAGCAACAGGCTTTGAGCCAGCCAGGTTCTTCCCTATCCAGCAGAGTCCCATCAGACAGTGCAGTTCTAAGACACAGAAGACTGTGACAAGTCACCTTTACCAAGATGTCTCCTGCTTGCTTCTGGTCTAATGAAATAACAGGTATGTAGCAACAGCACCAGCACTGCCAGGCTGCTGGCAGCCTGCCACAAGTTGCATTAGGGCTGGGGAGATCACGAGTCTCTCAAAACCCAGGCAGCAGGAGAGGAGATTTTCCCCTAACATCAAGTTGCTCAAGTAAAACATTTAGTATTTCATTTTCTAAATTTCGATCCTTGGCTTTGGAAAGGAGAAAAGGCTTTTATTGCTGTGTCCTTCCCCCACAGGAGGATACAGGTGGACTGTGGGAGTTCAGAGGAGCAGGAGTTACCTCCAGTCAGCAAGAACCCTTGCTCTGTGTCAAAGGTTTCTCATCACATGCCCAAGCTCCCCGCACAGAAAGTTATCCATGAGGAAGTTATGTGATTTAGTCTGTCTGCTCCCAAACTGGATAGGGCAGAGTGAAGCCCCACGGCAGGAAGCCCTGGGGCTCATCTAGGCACACCCCTGATTATTCTCTGCTCTGGTAGGAGCATAAACACCAGCATCATGTGCAAAACATGCTCCATGGAGGATGGGCAGGTGACTCAGCAGGAATAAAAAAAAGTCCTGCAAACGAAGCCCAGTTTAGCAACTTCAGCTAACTTTGGTAACTGGCTGAGGACACAGTGCGTCACCTCTGTCAGCTCAGAGTAACAAGCAGACAACTCTGTGCTTGGGTGCTGCAGTGAGTAGAAGGGAAAGCATTGTGTCAGAGCCCTGGGATGCAGCCAGAACTCTGGGCATGAGAAAAGCTGGCACCTGCTTCCACTTCTCAAGCCGAGAGATAAGGACACTGCTTTGTCCAGCAAGGTGAGAGCAAAAGGCAGCACTAATTCAACTGGGGTGGCAGATGCCAATTGTGTGCCCCCCATAAGCCAGCATCCCCTCCTCCCTCTGCCTTTTCCTGCCCCACAGGCTTGACAGGAGTATTTACCTTGGATGGAGATGAGTACTTGAAGGAGACTGGATTTACTGGTCCACCTTTCTGTCCCCTGAAATGCACACAAATATGTTAAAGGGCTGCAGCACCATCAGTTTGTGACGACTGACAGATGAAGTGAGGCCCCAGTTTCTCTGCATTCCTGTTGCTGACATCCTGTGGCTCAGGGCAGGAACAAGGAACTGACTCCACAAGCACGTGATGTGCTGGTGTCCCATCTCAACAACACATCTCTCCGTTATTTTTTTACCACCACCACACCCCCTCAGGCCAGTTCTGTCTGGAATGGTGTAACCTTACACACCAGCCATCAATTCCAACCCCTCCCCAGCTGCCCTGTCCTGCTCAAAACCTATTTCCCTGGCTCTGCTTATTCCAAGTCTCCAGCTGGACTTTGTACCACGCTACATGATTTGTCCACAGCGTGGAAGACAGGGGCCTAACCCATAGGCACACCCCATGCTGATGTTGGCATCTCTGCTGTGGCTGGTCTGACCACAGGCTTCCCATTGAGAAGAGACAGTTGAGCCAAATACAGAGCCAGAAAAAGCCAAACTACACCAGTTGTCTGCTCCAGATACCTAAATTAGAGTGTAAAGGCCAAGCCACCCCAGCTCAAGCACCACCCAAGAGCAGAAGTCACCCAGGTCTGGTAGGAAGTGACCTGTTCCAAAAGCAGCCCAGCACAACCCCTGCTCCCCAGGGACAGGCAGATGGTGGCATTACCTTGCCTATCCAGGTCCCCAGGAGGCTGACACACACTTTGCCATTGTCGTACAGGTTGGGATTCAGTCTCCCACTGCACTGGGAGAGGTAGCGGAAGAGAGGCGGGACAGCAGGGTAGATATTGGGGAGCTGGATGTCGAAGAGGAAGAGGCCATCTTCATAGGGTGTGCGTGTGGGCCCTTTGATAAGTGCTGAGAAGAGATCCTGTGGGGAGAGGCAGGAGGTCAGGCACTGGGAAACACTCCCTTACCCTGGCAGGGCTGTATTTACACAGCGGGAGAGTGGGGATGTGACTGACTCGGCCCTTACAAGTGTCAGCTCAAGCAATACATCTCAGGGCACCTTCCCCTGCCAGAACTTGCACCCTGAGAGCAGAGCAAGCCTTAGGATCTGAAGCAGGGCCTCAGGGAAGGCCAAAAATCCCAAATTTTCTCCCTGCTGACACAGCCCCTTGCTGGCTGCTCGCATGTCTTCCCACTCAGCACCCAGAACAGGCTCCCTGCAATCAGCAGCTCCTTGTTTGCCACCCTGACTCAGGGAATGCAAAAGCAGCAAAAGCAGCCATTTTGGGTAATTACAGCCCTGTTTCACATGCTGCACACATTCCTGCAGCTCTGATGCAAAGGATTAGGGCTAAGCAGGGAATTCCAAAGACAGGGATCTGCATGCTGAGCCCAGCAGTACCACAGAGGCATCTGAGAGCAGGCACTTGCCATTCGATCCTCGAAGGTTTTCACCATGATGCCATCAGGCAGGGAGGTGGCCAGCAGAGCCATCTCTTTCCTCACGGTGCTAAAGAACTTCTTGGCTTCTGGGGGCTGGAACTCCATTTTCTTGAAGGCATGGGAATCTGTGGGAAAAGGAAGAGAACGGAATTACAGCCTGCCTTTGGAAGCTGCCACAGGTTCCTCGTAAAGGCAGATCTACCCATGTGTAATACGCATCATGTGGAAGAGAGGAGTTAACTTGCTTTGGTGCCGAGCCAGGAGAGATTATTTCCCACGCAGTACAGCAACCACAACCTGCATCTCCTGTTCTCACTGTCGCACACAACACTGTCCCTGTGGCCCAGTGAGGAGCCTTGTCCCACAGCTGGGACAATCCCACAGGGCAATGGCCCTTTCTCTGCCAAACCTAAGCACAGCTCCCCACTTTCCCTTGCCTACACCTGCAGCTTCACAACAGTTTGGCCACCTTTCCCTCCCAGGTCTGCCCTGGCTGGCTCGTGAGCACCTTGGGCTCCACTGTCACCAATGTTCCACACAGCCAGATGCTCTTTTTTATTTCTGGCCACTAACATTAGTGCCAGTGAACAAGGACACTCACTCACCAAGGACATCCAGCACAAGAACACCAGCTGTTCTTGCTCTGCTTCTCCAACCAATTCAGCCCTGAAAAAAAGCCTGAACAAACCCTGCAACTTGCAAGGACATGTCTGCAGTGGAAAGCAACTGATGTCTGCAGCCCTCCAATGTTAGCTACCACCCTGGGAAAGAGGGAAGCACGCTTCTGAGGCTTGGGAAAATGCAGGAGTGCCTAGAGATGCTATCTAAAAGTCATGCTTAGGTACCAGACCACACTGTGCTACAGAAGTTGGCTTAATTTCTGCTCTCCAGTTAATGAGCTGTGAAGGGACTTAGAAGAGAGGATACAGAATGCAAAAGGTTTGAAGCAAATGTTTTGGATAAAGAAACACTGCAGGACAGCAGTGAAGGACCAAGTATCCCACACTCACCTGGAGCATACTCCAACACAGAGAACACTTCTCCCTTGGCACTGGTGAAGGTGACTCCAGGCTTGCCTCCACTCTGCTGGCAGAGCACTGGTGTCTCACTGGGCCACTCTGACCTCACTGGTGTCTGTGCCTCTGCTTTTTCTTCCTTCTTGTCCGTCTCTACCATGGCTTCCATCTTTTCCTCCTCAACAATAGCCACATTATCTAAGGTCTTCTTCAGATTTTCCTGCAGCTTTTTAATATCATCCAAGAACTTCTTCTCCCGAGTGGGTTTTTCCAGTTCCACAGTTGGGGAGGTGGGAGAGCCAGTCAGCAGCTGCTCCACAGTCATATTTTTCAGGCTTTCCAAGATCTTGATGGCCTCCTTTAGTTCTCGGAAGCTCTTTGGGGCTCCATCCTTGCCAGCTTTCTCTGTAGCAAGATCTGCAACTGCCATAGCTACAGCTCCCTGGACTTGTTCTTCTACTTTTTTCACCTCCTCTGCTGCTGGTTCCTCAGGCTCGAAGTCCTCAATTTTCGGGTGGTCATCTTCCATGAGGCCATTATCTGTCTCCCAGCTGTCACTTTCATCCTCCCACTCTGAGGAGGCCCCGCTGGTGCTGCCATCGACAGAATCATAGTCTGACTCCTCAATTTCTGATTCAATATTGTACAAGTGCTAAAGGAGAGCAGAGTTACACAAGACTTAGGCTGAAGCACAGTTGTAGTTGTTTTTAAAAGCAAGTCATGTAAAAGGAGTTTCCATTTGGAATTGTTTGGGCTGTTTCAACCCATTCCATCTGTACTAGCACAGATTATGAAATCACACAGCCTCATCCTCCACTTCTCCAACTATGGCATTGGGGGTAAAACTAGGGCAAGTTCTAGGAGGGCTGCAGTCCTCCCAGTGTCTGGGATCCAGCCCTGGAGAGCAGGTAGGTGCCCCACAGCTACCTGGCTGCCCCAGCCTTTCAGAACACAGAGCTCAGAAGGTATTTGGGATCGTGTGAGGAGTTGGTATTTCTGGTCCTGCTTCTTCACCAGCAACTGTGTTGGCACAGAGCCCTCCACATTCTGTCCTTCCACAGAGACAATGCTGGAACCAGGAACACATTCCCACAGCAGCTCTCCTCTCCTGTGGCACACCATACTTGCTGACAGAGCCCTGCTAGGCTGCTTTAGCTGTTATATGTGGCTACTGCTTAAAATTCAGCTGGGACAATGGAGCCTCACCCAAGTTGCTGAATAAGCTCTTACATAAAATGTTCTCTTCCCTCTCACTACTGGAAGCTGAACACATCCCCACTCCATCCAGCCTCACCTCCTACAAGCTCCTTTTGCATGTGCTGTGTCTCAGGAGGTCTCTCTGCAGAGGTTTATGGACCTCCTCCAGCTATAAGCACCAACACAGAACCAGGGGAGCAAGAACACCTTTACAAGGCTGTGTTTGCACTTACAGGATGGGAGCATTTTATCCACAAGCTTCTGACATTTGAGTGGCAGCCCAAGAATCCTCAATCTTTCAAGATATGACCCCAGAGGCTAAAGCACATGGACCCTCAGTCATCTTGTCAAAGCCTTCAACTGAACCAGCACTGTTGAGCCAGTCCCATGCCACCCAGAGACAAGCAGCCAGCAGAGGTTAGCTGGGTTCAACACAAGTGACTGCAGGCAGGAAAAGCCATCAAAACTCACTGCCCTCAATGCTAATCCAAATCTGAGTTGGAAAGTTAATTAGCCAGTTATGCCATCTTTATTTTTAGAGCTGTGAAAAAGCACCCAGACAGCTCGTCTCTGGGCACATGGTCAGGCATTGATAAATCATGGTTTTACCAACTGATAATTCATGCTCCTGACATTTCCCTAACTCCCATAATTACGCAGACGAGCAGAATCGAAGGGACTGGCGTGACACAGCAGGAGCTGCTGCAGAGCCCTGGCACTGCAGTGTGAGAACAGCCCTTTGTGGAGCACGCATCAGACCTCTGATTGTGCCCGTGATCCAAGCACATGTGACAACAGGGGGAAGGGAGACAGCAGCCTGCTTTGTACACCCCAGTCCACTGCCATAGTGCAGGCATTGACTATTCTACTGTAATTAATGCAGAGCTGCTTGGTTTAGAAAGGAATCTTGCTCAAGTACTTTGTACTCGCTAAGGCATCTCTGCAGTGGAGGCAGGGGTTGCTCTGCCACAGTGACAGAATGGGACTCTACAGATGCAGGTTGTCTTGTATCTTTAGGCTGTCTGCCTTCATTCCAGGCAACAAGGACAGAAGACAAGGGATGAAACTGTATGGGGAGTAGCAAGTATGAGTGGAAGACAGTACAACAAAAGCCTTAAAAGAACCCCAGACAAATCAGCAGGGTGCAGTGGATTAGCAGTGTGGCTGCATCTATTTTTCAGCTTGCACTCAACCCTTTCCCTCCCTGCCCTGGGATAAGATTTGAGTCTGATCCCTAGGTTAGCTAAGGTGAGATTTGTGGCTCTGGCTCAGCTTATGGAGGAGTTTCTTTAGCTGAAAACCCCAGTATGGTGGCATTTCACAAGAGAGGTAGAACATGCAATCATCTTTCAGCAATGCTCTGGTTGGGCAATGCACTAACCCAGGCTCCAGTCAGAACTGATGATCCCTGAGCTCTGCAAAGCATCAGGTGCTGGAGGCCAGGAGCAGGGCTGTGGGCAGAGCTGGGAGCATGAAAGGCAAAAAGAGCCTGCCCAGGCTTTCCTAATCACTAGATTCAAGTGCAGTTGTGACCAACTAGTTGCCCAGACCTCCTGACAAAAGGATTTTCTTGTGCTAACAGAACTGGAAAGGCACCCTATCATATGGGACTGCACCAGTCAACAGAGCAAGAGTCCCTTTTACCCAGTGAATCTCTCCACACACCAGATTTAAATCCAAGTCTTGTCACTCAGCTAAGAATTACAGTGATATTGAGAGCTGGAACAGGACCTCACCTGAGGCAGAATAATAGTCTTGGAATTGTCAGCCCACACCACTTCCACCTTACTGCTGACATCCACACGAGCCACCTGTCCAACCGAGGGCTGTGGAGACAAGAGCGGTCTGTCAGTCCCTTTTCTTCCCCAAGCACTTCAGCACTGAGCAGGAAGGGTTTGAGAAACACATTCTCCACTTGGAGAACCACCTAGAGCAACACCTGCATCCTACGTACAGAAACCACACAACTCTGCCATGGAGGTGGGGAGAACTCCCCTTTCTCGAGATGATAGGGATGAGATGGGATCACTCTTTCATTATTTAAGTTTGATTTATTGTTTGTTTATCCTGAAGGCGTAGGAATGCCTTCACAGAGGTCTGTAGAGGTCAGCCATGACACAGAGAATGGTCACAAGACTGTAGGTTAGAAGGTCCCTTAAAGGTTAGTTGACCAATAGATAATTGCTATGTACCGATATTTTTATTTCTACACCAATAGTTAATCAAACCTGCATTACATGTCTGTCACATTGCAGCATTTTTCACCCAATCATGTAACTGACAGAGTTCTGTGTTACTACATCTAAACCTTTCACTTTATTCTGTAACTATTTCTATATCTAAACTTCAGACTTCAAAACTTTCTGATCCTGGGATTCCAACACCCTTCACAAGGAGCAGAGGAGCAGGAGGGCTGGTCTGGCAGGAGATCCTGATCTTTGACAGGACCAGTGGTCTTTCAGAGCCAGCAAGGGACAGGCTCTCCATGGAATGGGGGTGCCCTCTAGTGGGGTGCCCTCAGCCCCCCCAACACCCAGCACCAGGGGCTCCCCGGAAAGCACAGGCATGAACAGACAAGCCACAGTCATGCAGGGTGTGCAGGCAAGGAGCACCTTGCCCTGCAGCATGTTATTTAGGTCAGCTGAGCAGACTGGGATGTGTTTTGTGCTATAAGAGCCACACTACACCTTTTAACACTTTTTTAAGGGCAGCAGGCTCAAAAGCTGAAGGTCTCTCCAGGGGTGTTTCCTCTACAATATAAATTGTTCCTTCTTCCCCCAAGGAGATAAATCAGCTCAACAAAATTAACACGAACATAGCTCAGATGAACACCAGAAACCCAATCTTCTGTTGCCAAGTGAAACTGGTTTCATGACAAATCCACCTTCACGGTTGCTCAGGAGCCCACAGAATATCCTTTCATTACAAGTTACTCTGAAATCCTAAGTAAGAGTTTTATGAAAAGCCCTCAGGCATATGTTCAGTTCTTGTCTCAGTTTCACTCTTGCTCTGCTACAGACATCAAGGTCAACGGATTTCAAGGTTACATCTCCACCAGACAGAGATCTGATGTGTTACTCATGACAGCAGGGAACACCAATACAAAATGACAAAGCTAGGGAGTTTAGGATGCCCTTGTGGGGCCTTAAGCCTTCCTATTAACTTCTGCAAGTGTCTCCACCAATACCTGGGGACAATGCAGTCACATTCCTGTGCCCAGGACCCACCTCGTCCTCCTTGGCCGTGGCTCCGTCGGAGTTGCCGATGCGGATGACGATGTCGGTGGTGCGGAAGCGAAAGTCGGGGTGATCGGCGATGTCGTACACGCTCACATCCTCCTCCTCCCCGATCAGCTGCACCAACACACAGAGCAACACCTCAGCCCCAGGCAGCTGCACTGATCCCCACAACACACCTGTGGCACTTCAAAGCACTTTCTGTTTTATTTTGTCCCTTTTCAGCTGCTCCAACAGCCTGCAAGGGGCTGCTGCTGTCCCTCTTTGTCACCTCATCCAGGAGTACATGGATCAAGGCACAACAGCGAAAGGAAGCAGATGTTCTGTCTCATCTGCTCACCCTCACCTTTACCTCAGGGTCCATGTCACCATGATAAAGGCGTGCAACCACAGAGTTTTATTGCCTTCAGAACACCCAGATTTCTCAAAGCAGTTCCCTGGGGCCCAAAGGGTCAGTGTTATAATTATCCAAGGCAACAGGAAGTACATGACAAAAAACTTTTCATTTAATGGGAAACATCTTTCCTTTGATTTCTCCTGGAGAAAGAGAGCTAGGAGCTCACAAATTATGAGAAATAAGTGGAGCACAAACCCAGGCCACACTAATGTTCCGCTTCTACATGTGAAGGGCCCTGCTCAGTTATGACAATGTGGTCTGCCAGGCTAAAACAAAGCAGTGTCAAGTCTCCTGCTCATCTCCAACTAGACTGCAGTCTATCAAGACTCTGGAAAATACAGAATTCCTACAAATCCCAAGGAAAAGGCATGAGGGTAACTATGGGCAGTAGTACCTGGCAGAGGCAAGCACAGCAATGTGCAATAAATTGCTCCTCTTTCTATGAACCACGCAAAGACACAGGGAGAAAAAATTCTTAAGAGTGAACTCAAGAAATCAATTGTGACAACTTTAGCAAAAATCTTTGTCTGTACCAGAACCTGATGATACCATGGGACGTAAATTCTCTGCCTGGTCTTTTCTACCTCACAGACATCTACAAATCTGAAGCGACATCACCTCTAGCTAAGACTCCCAGGCCCATAAGCACTGTTCCCTTCCTCAAGAACACACAATCAATGCAGAGCTGATTCCCAGGCTTATCTGTGAGGCTTGTGTTATTTTGTGGCTGCTTTCTCTTTTCTGGTTGCAGCAGGCACTGGCTCCTGCACTTACCTCCACATCATCTCCACTGGGTTTCAGCTTGAACCATTTCACCACACAGGTCCGGCCAATGTGGTCCCCAGACTGCACCACTCCATACAACCCAGGATCCTGGGAGCTCTGAGCTTTTGGTCACAAAGGTAGGGAAGAAAACAGACAAATCAGGCAAAGAAGCACAGACTTTGCTCAGTGACTGAGGCTCTCATGGCTGAAGACTTCCACTTCTGAATGGCATGAGGAAACACACTTCTTCCTACACAGTGAAAATTGTTGCCAAACTAGAATGGTAGAGCTGGAGCTGACAGGTAACTTCAGCTTCCACAGACTACATATAACCCAGAGGACCAGTCAGACTATTACTCATCAGAAACAGCCACATAAAACAGCCTCTATTTATGCTAAGCCAGCTTTCCTGCTTCCCAACCTAGGTGTCTTCTGCTCCCCACTGCTGAGGGTCTAACCTTGCTAGAAAAGGAACTGAGAGCCAGATGGTGTCATCAATATTTCAGACTCAAAAGCTGTAAGTCTCCTTGAACTTGTCCCATGGCCCTCACTAGCACCACCAATTGGTTTGCTTTGTGAAGAAAGGGATTCAAGAAGATGCCTCTGGATCCCAAAACTCTCCATGAAAAAAAATATTAGGGTCATGATAGATGAGCCATACAGAGAACGCAGTCTGAAGCGAGCTGTTTGTTTCTCCCCTCACTCTGTGACAGAGCTCAGAGCTGTTGGCCCTTTCAGGGTGGGCAACTCCTGCTCTGCAGAAATACTAAAAATCCTAGTTTGGCTCCTTGGCATTTATTCCTTCCATTCCTTCCTGTCATCATAGTTCAAATTTGGTATGTAAATAATGGTTCTCTGCTGCCATTCCCACCAAGTCAGCTGAATCACTGCTGTCCCTGTCACGTGCCCACCTCAAGTGAGCACTAACAGCTGCAGAGCAAATTAGGGGATCCAAACTGAACAACACTTTGCAATTAAGAGCATTGTTCTGACACCCAATACCTCTTTTGTCCACCACAAAATCGCCGGGGCAGAACTCGTTGTTGTCCAGATGATGGACAGGGATCAGCTCATTGGAGCGGATGTTTGTCTCCACGGTGCCATCCTGCCACATCACATCAGCTGAAGTCATCGTGGTCACCACTTCCACAGCAACCCTGGCAGCAGAGAAAGGCAATGAGTTACCACAGGGAACATCAGGGATCAAGATGGACCTCAGCAACACAAAGGCACAAGGATCAGCAGGCTAGGAAGCAAGTCAGGAAACCCCACGTAGAGCTCATGGAAGCAGCTACACAGCAGCCTTTTTGTTTTAATGGGTTCTCCACCCCTGCAGATGTGACACTGTTGAAGGAGGACTGACTTTCCAGGGAGCTTCTGCTCACTTTTATTCCTACAGAGGCAAATTAACATCTACCAGCACCCACTTTCTGCCCCTGACAGAAGAAGCATGACAGGAGCTTCAAACAGTGTGAAACTTGAGATCTTCTCCACTGGAGCACCTTCCAGCCTGACAGTTCTGAGGAGTCTTTGAAACTAGAAGAACACATGACTGGAAAGATACATCATCATAGCCACTCCAGAGAGGAAAAAACAAAACACAAACAAAAGAGGCAAAACATTGAATGTGAGCAAAGCAAAAGGATTTTGTTTAAAAGAGAAAAATGTCCCTCCCAGCTGCTCAAACACATCTGTGTCTCTGCAGCTCAGAAATTAAACCCAAACACACTACAATGGACCACATGCTGGTTCTCTGCTGTGGGGCTTGACAGGGTGGCTTGAAGAGGCAAAGTGCTTGGGGCAGGAGGGACAACTCTTCCAATGAGCACTTCACTAATTTCATCTCTCCTACAGCACAGAACAAACCAAATCCCACGCTGGCTTTAAATCTTCCTTTTACTTTGCTGGTCAGGCCTTCCAGAATAACACAAATGCTGGATTTATGTTGGTTTCAGAATCAAATAAGAAAGAAGATACAATAGGCAAATACAGCTGTTAGCCCCAGCCCCATTTTTATGAATGTCAGAAAAATATTTTTAAGTAGAAACGAGACGAAGTTTTTAATAGGGCCAGCACTCAGCAGAAATTATCAGAGAAGGGTCTGTAACAGGCCAAGTGTGTGTGTGTGATATGCAACGAGATGGTTTCTAGGGGACACAGCAGCTGAGGATGGAAGTGGAGAGGCTGAGCAAGGAAATGAGGCAGTCTTGTCTGCAGCAGTGTACGTGGCTTCAAACAAAAATAAAGACTTGACGTTAATAAAAATCCCTGTACATCCTGACTAGAAGATATCCAGCGGTCTGTGAGCTGCACAGAGAGCTGCAGCAGGTCACTCACTGATGGCAAAGCCACATGCTGAGCTGGCCCCTGCAGCCAGAGCTGCCCAGGAGCTGACACATCACATGTGGTGACCAAGTGCAGGCAGCCCAAGCACTCAGCATTTCTCAGCAGTGCCTGGCAGAACATCTCTGATGGCCTCAGCACCCCAAAGGAATATTCAACAGCACGGACCCCTCACACTGAGCTGTGCCCAACTGCCACATGCACCCTTCAGAGCATCAGCTGGGAGCTTTCAGTCTGTGCTGAAAAAGCCTCTAACTCCTACTCTCTGTGTCATGGTTGTCTGTGCATCTTCTTGTACAGCACTGCCCGGATCCAGCACTGGAATACCTTGGGGCTGCCACAGGGATTTCTCCCCACTGCCTGTATGGTGCAGGGAGTACCAGGTGCCCTAGCTAAGCTCTCCTTAGCAAAACCTTCAGTAGAACAGAGACACTCAGCGGGGGAGTGAGACATGAGGAGTGAACCCAGCATCAGTTCCCAGGAATTCTATCACACACTCCCATTTTTTCTCTCACATGGATACCGTTCTGCTGGGCTTTGTGACCTTCAAATCTAATTTCCCCAGAACCTACAAGGACTACAAGAACCACTCCCCTTGCATACAGGCAAAGCTAAATACCTACAGAAAATGCGAATGAAGTTCATGACATTCTCAAACTATTGGATCCCTTGAATACTGATAAGGTCACTCTCCCGGGAGAATTCTCACATGTCCTCTTGCACCAACTGATGCAGAATCTGTGCACAACTAAGCAGCCCAGGGAAGCCAGCAGACAGGCAGACCACTTGTCAGACGTCCTTGCATCCCATGAACAGTTTGAACATTCCTAAGTTAAAGGCAAAAGCTGACAAGATCCAGTTTTATCTAGAAATGGGCAGATACATGCAGTGCTCCCTCCCCCAAGCTACTGAAATCAATGCCCCCAAAGCTCTCACGGAGTGAGTGCAATTTGTTCATTAAAAAATTCTAATATTAAGAAATACACTGCTGGCAAAAATTGCAGATCTCTGCAGAGCAGGGCAAGGCTATCAGAGACCACACCAGCACTACCACCTGTCAGCCCAGAGCTCCGTCTCCCTGGAGACAGCTCTCTAGGATAAGCTGGCCATTCCTAGCATGGTCTGTCCTCAGCCTCTCTGCAGAAGCTGCCAGTAAGGTAACCAATTAGTGTCATGTTTAAGCTGTGTGATCTTTATTCACCTCTTTCCCTGCACACAGAGTCTAGCACAGCACAGATATGCTGTCAATGCCCCGAGGCACACAGCTGAAATGGAATAGCATCAGTGTCACATCACGTGGCCCCAGTTTCATCAGGAGCTGGACTGAGACCAAGCTGATTCCACACAGGCCACTGCACAGTCATCACAAGATAATCGCTGTCAGTTACTACCAAGCAGTGCCCAAACTCACCATCATCCTGCACCCGAGTTCAGGTGGTGCTTTACAGCTGAGCACTTGGGTGAGGGAGATTTTGGCAATTACACGTGGGTGTGGGAATCCAGCTCACCTGTCTCCTGGCTTAAACTCTCGTGAAACCTTGGTCTTCTTCTTTTTGTGCTTCCGCTTCAAGTTTTTGATGGAAAGAGGGATGCTCTTCTTGCGGCAGGTGCCGCTGCCGCTCTGGGACGAGGCAGTGGAGCTAGCAGAAGAGGTGACAGAACTGGTGTCATCAGTGTCATCAGCTGCCTCATCGTCAGCATCCTGCTCCATGGACTGAAGCCGGTAGTCAGGCAGCCCTTCGTCCTTCAGGAGAAAGGGAGGCTGCTGCTGCTGCCGTGCTGCTGCTCCCCCTTTCTCCTTCCCTGTTTCTTCAGGTTGCTCCTCCTTTCTCTCCCCAGCACTTGGTGCACTGTTGGAAGAGTCATCCAGCTCACACCTGGCTTCAGGCTTAAGCTCTTCCGATTTTTGGTCAGCAGCTGCAGTAGACTCTTTGTCAGGGGTTTCAGTGGTGCCCTGAGACTCCGGGGAGCACGACATGATCTTCACAATCTGCTTCTTCAGCAGGCGCCTCACCTGGAAAGAGCAGATGTGGGTCAGAGCTGGGCCTGGACACTCAGCAGGCTGCCAGGCAGCCTGGGGAATGCTGAGCTTTGTGCAGGGAAAACCAGCACACATGGGGCTCTGCACATTTCATCCGTACCAGAGTACTCTGCAAACCAGCATCTCACACTGCTCTGCTGAGGAAAGTGAGCTTTGCTCCTCATTTTAAGCATGTTTTGAACTTTTGTGTTATGGAAGGTCACAAGAGGCTGCACAAGTTAATCTACATAACAGGCACAGTTATGCAGGGAGGTCACCATCTACACACTGATGACATCCTGTTATTCTAGGAACATCATGGCTCTGCAGCCAGCAGGTACACACCATAGCATGACTCATTTGGCCTAGGAAGCAAGAGCAACTTCCTTGTTTCACTGTAGCAAGGATTTAACGGAACACTTCAGATCCATGAGAATGCTAAGGAAAACACGTTTTTAAGTCCCAGCTGTCAGAGCACACTCGACCCCTGCAAGGTGACACCTCTGTGTTGAGGCACTGTTCATATTCACTCAAGGTGTTAGCTGCCTGCTTCACCCAGAGCAGTCAGACTGCTCCACAAGGTGACTTCCCTGCTGGCAACAAGAAGCCATTACTCCTCACAACCACTTTAGGAGTCACATTACAGACCACATGACTACCAGGAAGATCTCCGCTTTAAAAGCCACAGTGACCAGAAATGCTTAGAGAAGTAACAGCCTCCCTCGACCCCTCAACTCACCTTTTTAGCAACTGATCCTTCACCCAAGACACAGTTCCTCTCGGGACATTCACAGGTGATTTTTGCATGTTCCACTTTGTCTGGGAACACATAGAGGCACCTTTCCCCAAGCTGCCTTTGGGCATGGTCAAAGCACCCCAGACGTTTTACCCTGGCAGGACAAGAGAGCCATGAGCACAGAACAGTAACAGTACCCAACGGCGCTGCTTCAGGGGTGGCAGAACACCACACCAAATCATTTCCAGGCACACAATTCTAAAGGAGAAGCAGGAATTTCACCAGGGACTGGATGGGGATACAAAGGATTTGGGTGGGACAGAGGTCACTCCTCTCCCTGTAGCTTCCCCCTTCCCCCCCAGAGAGAGCTGTCAAGAGACATTTGGGGTTTTTTGCTGTAATGTGAGAGCTGCTCCCCTCCAGCACATGAGCTCCAGGCAGCACCCACACTGACAGCGCTGGTGCTCATCTGACTCGTCTTTTGAGCTCTCCCAGCCCATTCCGGCAGCTGCAGCCTGCAGAGGGCACCAGTTCCTGCCTCAGCAGCAGCCTGGGCTGCAGCCGCACCCCCGAGCCGCACCCCAGCCCCACCCCTGACACACGCGGAGCTGCAGCCTGCTCCAGGCAGGAGCGAAAGGACAAGGGAAGAAGGAAGCTGCTGCTGGACACCACTCTGTGCACCTGCCAGCTGGAGAGAACCTGGCATTAGCAGGATGCTTGCCCTCGTGCTGGTAACTCAAGTGTCTGCTAAACCAATTTAGAAGTTGTTCTCTCGTACTTTTGAAGCTCTGGAATACGCAGGCATGCAACATGGGAAAAAACCCACTGGAAACAGCAGCACTGTGTCTCTTGGTAGGCCTGTCACCCGTAGTCTGTGCAGGGCCTGGGTGCTGGGAGTAAAAAGGGGTTTTTAAGGGATCTCACCTGGACAGCTTCTCCTGGCTGATTATTGAGGGAGGAGGGCTCACACTGTCAGTACCTCCAGGACAGAAGCTTTTAGTGATCCAAGTAACCTTTAGTTCTACCACCTGTACCTACAATGTAATGATAGAAAAGGCAATTTAAAATTTCAGAGACTTTCCCAGACCAGTGTCTCAGATCTGAAAGTTTACACACAGAGCAGCAAGCCTGCTTTTATCATTTAATATGGACAAAGTGCAGTTTCACCACATCCAGGACAACTACAGTGCCCCCATAGCCTGACCCCTGACAGCACAAAGATTCTACAGCTTTGAACTTCAAGGAAAGAGAAGTGACTTGGGAAGGAAGCTATGGTACACATAAATCAGCAGTCCAATGTCACAAAGAGATATGCTAATGGACTTGGAGCTGCTCCTTCTTCAAGCAGAGTCAGCAATATTTCTCCCTTTTTGGACAGCATGCAACATTAAGTTTCAATAGAAGATGTGCTCCTACTGCCCTGATGATCAGCAGTACTGCCCTCTCAGTGTACTGACACATGATCACTTTACAGGGTGCCAGCAGGGACCCTTGCTACATGCTCAAAAGTCCTGCCAGTCCCCAATGAGAAATTTGTCACCTCAGAACACCACAGCCACAGCACACTGGCTCTTGGGAGGTTACCATGGCAAGCTGACTGTGCTCCAAACAGCCAGCCAGGAACCACGCGAGGCAGAAGGTGGCCATGTGTCAGGGTGTCAGTCCTTACCTCTTCCACCACCACTCTGAACTTGCTCTTTGTGCTCAGAACAGGCTTCACACCCGAGAGCCACTGCACACTGGAGAACACTTTAGATGGCCCAATGAGAACTTGTCCAGGATAAAAGCCATATGAATCATCAAAGAAGAGACCCTGGGGGTGAAATGGAGGGGAGAAAAACAGCATGAAGGACTCTCAGATTTAATATTGCAGCATTTCCCTTCCATCTCTTGTGATCAGTAAAATTAACTATAAAGGTAAGGTCTCCAAGATGCCCATCTCCTGTAGCTCATCCTCTCTTGAAGGCAGCCCAGCAGTTCCTATAGCAACCTGCTCTGTCACACATCCAGACAGGACTAGGACTTGGTGCAGGAGAAGCAAAGGTACTTGCAAGAAACAAAAGATGCGTATTTCCACACAGAGGTTCTCAGTAACAAGGTAGCAAAGGTCAGCTGGGCAAGGACATCTCTCTTTTCCATACTCTAATTCAAGCACCTACAGCTTTCAGAGGCAGAGGATGTGAGCCTTCACTCCTCTGCTTGTCAAATTAAGTGTGTAAGTATTATTCCCGTCTCAGGCAGATTAGTTAATATGACAGTTCTTTGAAAACAAAAACAGGACAGTAAACACAACAACTGCTTTCCTAGAGTTCCTTCCCACCGATACTGAGATTCAGAGTGTGGGGGCGGACAGAGCAGTTTAGGGTAGATAAAATAATACTGAGCACAAACCTGCATCGAGTCTTGTAATTTGTCAGAAGGGATAAGAGCAGTGTGACAAGATCTAAGTCAGGTAAGCATCTAACACACAGCAATTCTGAGCACAGGATCAAGAGTAACACTGGAGAGAGTCTGTGATTCAGTCCAAACTGTGACTCCTCAGGGGACTCTGTACATTTTAAAGGCAGCCTGACTCAAAACAAGCCATCTCAAAATTGGGTATCCAGAAGCTGAATGTTGCTACAACATGTACTTAACGAGCAGAAAACACACTGCACAACCCAAAGTAGCAGAGTCTGAGGTATTGGAGAATATTGAGCGACAGACCACTCCTTTTCTGTACAGAACCAGAAAACCACAGCAGAACATCCTATTGAACTGATATTCCATTTATTCTTGAACAAGCTGGCATAAAGTTTTAGCAGAAGTACAGTTTTAGATCAAAGGGACCTTTGCTTTGAAGGCTGGGAAGGATAAGAGCTCAGTGCTTTGCTAGTGCCTAAGAATCACACGTCATCCTCTGTCATCTCCCAGCACTGCTGCCAGGAGTGCAGCAAGGCCCTTTGGAAGAATAAGCAAGCTGTCATCAGCCTTTGAAGGTGAGAGAGGTTAGATCCCATCACACAGCAAACTGTTTTACCCAAAAGCCAGCAAAACCTTCCCTACCACATGACTTGGAAAATGCCAGCATGGTGGCAGGTCTCCATTCAAAGAACACCATGGACTGCAGTAACAAGAGACATTATTTTACATGACCTGAAAACCTGTTTTGAGCAGAACACCTGTTAAACAAAATGCCTTTTTCCAGAAGAGGAACGTTTTTTTAAAGCAGTAAATGGAATAAGAGCCTTTTGAAGCATGTGCAGATAGAAGGAGCAGTGAGTGAACTGCCTCCATACCAGCCATCTGACAGTGTGTTACACAAGTTGTTTACAAAGAAACCAGTTGGTTGTATTAATTGTAAAACCTCCTGAAACCCTGCTCATTACTAACATTACCTTTAAACTGTTACTGTAAGTGATACACCATTTAATTCTTAGGATTAACAAATGACTATGAATTTTGCCTTCTCCCTCTCTCCTGCACAAAAAGTTTCCAAGACAAAGTTGATCAAAAGGACTCTCAGGAGAACCAGCAGCTCACCGAGTCACTGACGTGGGGACAAACGTCATACAGCTTGGCTCCATCTTCCGTGCTCATGGAACACCTGGAAAGCAGACAGGAGACACACGGTCACATTTCCAGAGCCATCCACCCCAAAAGCAAACAGCACCCAAGGAGCTGACACTGCCTGAGCATGTCTGGCCATGCACCCAGCAGTGTATCACTGACCTTTTATGGTCTAGAGAAAAACTGGTTATAGACAAGCTCTAAAAGCATTAAAGGTATCTAAAGGTCCCATTCAGCATGTAAAAAAACAAGCTACGTAACAGGCTGGCTGCTGAACAAGATCTGCCTGCTGCAAAGGGCCCATTTGTTACTCACACCATGCCAGGACCTAAAGGCAATCTGGGCATATTCCCTTCAGTAATAGCTTCATTTCCAGAGTGAGTTCTGGTGGGATTTCAAATGATTCATTAGGAAGAGGTTTTGCAAACAGTACCTCACTTTACACAGCCGTGCAGGAGCTGGTACGAGATTCCAAGCCACATTTTAAATTGCACCAGTAACTGCAGGCATTACAGATAGAGATGCATGTCTATTTTTCACTCCTAGTTTAACATACACCAAAGAACCTTCCAGCCTGGGTTAACTGCACAGTAACAGAGTCAAACTCTCAGATGCATCCACCAATCATCTGCTACAGCTCTCACATTACTCACTTCTTAGACAGACTCAGAGCTGGCTGCAGGATTGGGGATTTGATTGTTGTGTTTTAAACATCAATGTCAACACTCAATTTACAAGACAGATGGGTTATTCCCAGCTGCCAGGCCCATACACCTCTTGGCCCTCCAGTGGTTCCTTCCTACCCTTGCATCCTTCCCTGTTGGATAAGACAGGCCTCAGTAACAGAGTGAATGTAGTGAATTCGTAAGGGTTAGCACTCAAGTCACTGCAAGAGGAACAGAACTCAGATCCTTCTGCTGGCTTTGCAGAAATTTCACCATATATTTCTTTCAGTATCTCTGAAATCTTTCTCTAGATTTAAAACTGTGTTTTCATTAATAAAAAATTCTGTGAAAAAGCAAAGCTGTTCTATCTTGGGCTGCTTTTTCATCTTTGATAAAACACTAGCCTGCAAGTTTCCACAATTTCACAGACCCTTTTTTTAAGGCAAGAATTTTCCCTGCAGCTCAATGAAGTTATGTTCTCCTACTGAGAAATAGTCTGGAACAACTACCCATCTTAAACAGCTACTTTTGCAGAGGAGAAGCACAGTTTAAAGACCAGTTCTGGAACACTGATCTGCTGGGTCTGAAAAAAACTGTCACCTTTCAGACTACAGCTTTTCCTGAGTGTTGTCAATGAATCTCAATGTTTTCAGAGGAAGATGTATTCTCTTGCTCTACATCTGAAGATTATGCAAGCAGATGACTTATCACTATGTAAATGAAGCCCAAACTGTTTCTTGTTCTCATAAAACAGACCAGGATTGTGAAAGCCAGGGGGGACAGTCTTTCACAGGAAGGAGAGAAGTACCTGGCTCCATTGGAGAGCTTGAGGATGACCTGATTCTTCAAATCATAGACCTTGCCCAGCCAGCAGTCATAGGCTATATAGTCACCATACATGAAAGGCTGTGATGGAAACAGGAAACAAAACTTCATAAATATCAATCGTTGTAGCTGGAGCCAATTTTTATCACTAGACTAATTTTTCATTGCAGAGGAGCTCATATCCTACTGTCTTTCTGCAGGCTGTGACTTGGGATGAGTTATGACATTCCTGCTCTTTACTCCCAAATTATCTTTACCTCAGAGGAAAAAGAACGATAAAATCCTACCCCACCTGGTCTCTGGAAATCACCCACCCACTCAAAGAGAGAACCAGATATGTTTGAGACTGTTCCAGCTCAACAGAAACATGCTTGACTCATCTCAGCATTTTTATGGCCTGTTTAAACAGCAGTGGTGTCGCAGCTCAGCACCTCTGGGCCACGGCCATGGGCTGCCTTGGTCAGGTTGCTACACCAGCTTTCCACACTCAGTGCAGGAATTCTCACACAATTTAACGTCAGTCTAGCCCTTCAAGACAATTTGGTCTCAGCAATGTGATGAGAAACACAGAACAGATGGGGAGACAAGGAGATGCTGCATCATCTTCTGTCAGGGAGGTTGCTTGCAGCAAGTTTAAAATAAAACCAAACTGCAGATGCATCTTGCACGACATGGATGCTTCCCCTTCAAGAGAGACTTGAAGTACAGCAGCATCCTTCTAAACCACCAGGCCCTGGCTCTACTCAAGGTGTATTTTGGCTGTTTTCTCACCCAGATATGCTGCAGGTCTTTGCTGTTGACAGGGTAAAGGATGCAGTTGGTTCCCACCAGCTTCACAGCACACTCGATGTTGACGTCAATTACGGTTCCACACTGACTGTCCTGAAAACACAAAAGGGAAAAAAGGTTTGTTACCTAGGGAAGGTCCTACATACAAATGCATGCATTTTGTGTACAAGTCATAAGTGCAGAGACAAAAAGACTAAACCTCCTCTGACCCTTCAGGCCCCTGTTCTGCAGGGGCATTTCACACAACACTATGAGAGCTCAGAATGTGAGATCACTATTACAGACCTATAGAATTTTCTTCCCAGTTAAGAGTTTGAAATGGCTGCTAAAGCAGAGACTCCTGCACCTGGTCAAATAAGACCATGCTATATCAGCTGATTAGTATTACTTGCTTTAAAATCTGCCTGGCCCCCTGCTCTGTTCAATGGAGTGAATCTCTGCAGCTCCACAGGACCAGTATGCAGGTACTGCCCTGAATCGGCAAAGGAGGGGCAGATCAGCAACAAACCAGAAATTCTTTAAAGCTGTTGTGACTTTAACTCACATAATTTTGCAGGACATTAAAAACGGTCTTTATTTTGTGCCACACTTTAAAAAAAATCTGGCACCTTTAGTCAAATATCAAGGTTTGCAACCACATAATTTACAGCTGGTCTAATTATAAGATGGTTTGTTATTATCTCCCTCACTTTTTTTAAACTAAGTTTGTCCCCAGGAAAAGAAGACATGCTGTCAGGAGAGTTCTGGGGGCAGCTTGGCAGGGAGCACACAATGTGCATGTTGCTCACACATATGGTGGAGGTCTGCAAGGAAGGGCTGCTAACCCAAACACTGTCAAAGGCAGCAGCTGCCCTGGCCTCCTGACAGCTGGGACAATCGATATTCTTACTTATTAAAGACCACAAGTCCATTATCAAAGCTGACTGAGGGCCAGCATGACAAGTGCCCTGGTATGAGCTGTCCTTATCTCAAACATCAAGGTCTCTGCTCCAGGAGGACTTGAGCACAACACTCAAAGGCCTTATACCCTGCAAGAAGTGGATTTGTTTGCTCAGTTCTGTTCTTTCAACCATGGGAAATGTTTAGTCAAGGCTTTCATTCAGAGCCCTGGGCAGCCCTTGTGGGAGTTCAGGACTTTGCTGGTGCTCAACTCATTCAGCTTCATCTTGAGGACTGGCAGTTGGAGCAAAGACAGTCCAAGGTAGTTCCTGGACAGACTGCTCAGCCCTTTTGGCTGGCTTGCTTTCCACTTGTCTGCTGCTAGTTCTCTCCTCACACCACACCAGCTCAGTGCTCTGCAGCCCCGAGGCTCCCAAGACAATGGGATCAGGAGAGTGGGACCTGCCCCAGGCAGAGCTGTGCCAGCACAGCCAGGAGGGCTGGGAGAGCCAGGCTGGCAGACCCCAAAGCAGCAGGGGCTCATTCTCTCCAGCTGCTCCACACATCACACCCATTCCTTTCCAGAAGGACTGGGAAGCAAAGGGAGCCTTTCCCAGCTTCAGCTCCATCACAACAGACTGCAGCTAAGCTTGTTGACTGCACAGGCTGCCAGGAAAGAGCCCAGCAGAGCTGTACCATCACTCTCACCTGAAAAGCGCTGGCCAGATCTACAGTGGCTTCACAACAGCTGCTGCCAGCATGATTCGAGCCGTGGGATGAGTGAGACCTGCTCAGAAGTGGCACCTGCTCAACAAACCCACAGATTCTGCAGGCTACAGCACAGCCACCTGCCCTGCTTTTCCACCAGAGTAAGCTAAAATAAGAATACCCACACCATCTTCTGGCTGTGCTTTGCAGTTCAGGCCCTGTGTTTTAGACTGTTTGTTAGTCAGAACCAAAAAACCCTCCAGAAACAAATTCCTTGCCCTACACTGTGCATTTCAGAATTAATTTTTCCGTTATCAGCAGCCAACACGACAGCAGCTCTGAGACATGATAGAATCCAACACCTGTGATTTCTGCAGATCATACTGTCTTCTTGGTCTAAAACCCCTTTAATGGATGGTGAAAGTACAGCAAGCAATAAAACCAGGACTGGAGTGACTGATGTGCTCCAGCACCCTCTGCCTCTTCTCTAAGTGAGTTTCCTCATGGAGAAGGTACCTGCACCACCCCAAAAGTGCCTCCCACCTAACACAGTCGGGTGCTGTCAGTCATGGCCAAGAGCAACAGGTTTAGTTCAGCTTGCTTCTCCTTCCAGTTTAAAATGCTTGAGCAAGTGCAGAGTCCTGTCTGTGGTAAAGAAAGCAGAGATCCATGTTGTGAGCAGTCCCAGGACCTACATGGCTGTTGAATCACAGTTCTCCTCCCTCACCTGCCACTAAACCTTCCTTTATTATGAGTTTATTTATTTGCCTGTCACATGAAACATTCGCCTGCATCAGAGGAGGCAGATTTGCAGGCTGAGGGGTTCTGCTGAATCACTCTGAGTTTTCAGCAGTGCAGACTCAGAAAGAGACCTTGCCAACTTCTCTCATCTTCCAGGGCAGGTCCTCAGCTGGGCACAGCTCAAACACACCCATCCTTTCATTAGCTGGTCCCATTAAAGGAGGAGCCAAATAAAACGAGCTGACATTTCACAGTTCTGTTACAAAAATCAATTTCCATCAAGCCCAATACCAGAATTGGAAAAGGGAGACTGCTGACTTGAGCGAGAAGAGCTGATGGGTTCAAGCCCCACTCACTTCACAACTGAGTGCACTCCCCAGACCTTCTTCCTGCTTCTTCTGGTACCCCGCCATCATGCACCACGCTGGAGATACTGAATATTTAAGCAGTGAATGGCTTCCTTCCCCATCAGAGACAAGGCTTTAAGGCAGACCAGCCAACTCCCACCCAAGCTCTGGAAACATAGCCTTCAATCTTGTATCTTCTGCCTCCCATCCTTCTACTCTTTCCCTCAGGACTGTCTTTTCTAATACGAGGATCTTTATACCACCCTTATTCCTTTGTTTAAAAGGGACAGCATAGCCCAGCATCCTTCGAAGCAACAAAATCCAGGTGTCTGACAGATTACAGACCTACTTCCTACCTTTTCCCCATATTAGCATATCACCCAGAAAAATTAACTCTGCCACTTTTCCTGCTTCTCATCCAGCTGGATTACACTTTCAGGCCCAACTGCATTCAGTGAAAATGATCTCATTTTCTGCATTTCCCCCTGAAGCAGTCTTTCCCCACACTCCGTGCTTGATGAGAAGCACATGGATTTGAGTCAGCTTTCCTCTCTTGAGGAACAGAGGATTTCGAGTCCTTCCCGCTCAAGGTTAAAAACAAGCCCTAAGAGAGTGTGTTGAATACAGAATAAGTTCCACATTCTCCATTTGCCAGGCCAACTGGCACAGGGCAACTATCCCACATCCTGCATTTGGCAGGCTGACACTTGTAGGTTTTCTATTTTAAATGCTCCTGTAATTTTTGGAATATATCTGTTAGCAAGTGAAGGTTTTCTTTGGGATAAAAGGAATTTACTGTTTAATTTACCACTAACACTTAAAACATTTGAGGGTAAGGAAATATAAGTCCTCCTCAGATTTATTACATTTTTTAATAGAGAGAAGAAATTGAGTTAGAATCTCACCATTCCATCAATTTAAAGAATGAAGTTACTGGGCACAAGGGTCAAGCAAATACCATTAGTTAAACACGCAAACAGACGAAAGTGAATGTGCAAGACAACTGCTGGGTAGGTATCTACCAAAACATGTGCAGCAAGCCAGGGGAGCCAATTTCTGCTCAAATGAGAATGGAAATTGCAAACAAAAGCAGCACATCCATGTTTGCCAAGAGGAGAACAACCTGCTGTCCTGAAAGCTTAAAATGACTTTTAGAAGCGCTGGATAACAAACAGTCAGATAGGACTCAAAGCATCCCCCTGAGTGAGAATATACTGACAGCTCCAGCTGTGCCAGGTACAACACTGTGAACAGTCGATAATTCCAGTTTCTACCTGCTCATTGTTTTGGATTGCAACTCTTTCATAAAGCTGCAGTTTTAGAAAGACATGTTGACTTTGAATTTCCATTTCAAACAACCATTAAATTTCTTAAGGAAATACTTTGCTTCAGCAATTTTCAAATTATCATTCAACCTTTTAATTCCTTTTTTCTTCGTAATATTCTGTGGAAAAGGGGTGAGTTTACTTTTATTAATTAACAAAAAAAGGCTTTATTTAAAAAAACCCAAAAACCCAAACAAGCCAGGCAGGTCAGAGAAGAGCCTTCTCTATCCCTGCACCAGGCTGCACACCATGTGGTACAAGTGCAGCAGTTAGTGGCCAGCTGCTTTCTTCATCACAGCCTTGGTAGCCACATTGCTGGAAGCAAGTCAAGGGAAGATAGAGGCAAGCACATGGCAGGGCCATATGGCTCAGGGTTAGAGGTTAGCTCTGAGCCACAGCAAGAAACTGCCAACCTTGCTGAGCTCCTAAAGTGAGCACATCCCATCTGATCATTGATATTCAACAATCTCCCCAGTATTCTCTACACAAAACCCAAATCCACACGTCTGATAAGCACAAGTGCCATACAACTATAACAGAATGGCTGGGACATAGAACAGCATCCAGGAAGAGCAAAGGGAACAATTACCAGCTGCTGTTTAAGAACCAGCTTGCTTTCTGTCAACATAGCTGTGTTGGATGCTCCAGCAGTGTTGGATTTGCTTGCATTTTTGGGAGAAGCTGGAAAAGATGCTGCTTACTGTAGATTGAGAGGTGTGTGAAAATATTCCCTCCAAACTCTCTACCAGAGCACACTAAGAGGCAGAGGCAAGCAGTGGAACTGGGATCTGCCCCCACTCCAACCTCCCTGTTATGTCTGGGAGGACAGGTAGGTCCCCACATCTCAGAATGGATTCATGTAAAACTTTAGGAATGGCAAGGTAGACAGGTGTCTTGTCTCCTTCCCTGACCATAACCAGGATTGCCTGCTCAGACCTCTGCAGATATGCAACTGTAGAGAGACAGCCTTAGCAGAATTCCATTTTCAATGGATACAGCTAAGTCTTTCCAACACACTAAAAATAGAACATACTTAAAACATTACTGTCCGTCTTCATTCAGGCAATTTGGCAAGTCCTAGAAATCCATGTAGCAGTATCACAATCAAAAAGGAACAAAGCAAAAAAAGCACTTACACTGGAGCTCATGTGTCTGACCACATCTCGAGGGACCACTGAGCGATCTTCAAGCTTCAGCTAAGGAGAGAAAGAGATTGCCTTTAGTGACCCCAGATGACAGTCAGTCAGAAATAACATGACAAATACAAATGCACAGTATCCCAAGCCTTCAGACTGAGGAGGATTGCAGCCCAGGATGCTGAGGCACTTCCATACACAGAGTTAATCCCCTTGGCACAGTTGCAAAATCCAGTTGACAGATCTGACATCAGCAACCAGGGGATCCATTCACGACTGTGCTCTAAGTCAGCAGACACATCAAAAAGGGTGCAGACATTGACTCATTCATCCCCTCAAGTCTCCCTCTTCTCTTCCTCTGCCTGCACCACGCATCATTTCCTACCCACATCCAGTCTATGTAGTAGAGGAGACAGAAGACACATAAAGCAGCACGTCACATCACAGTTCTGTGTCTCATCCTGCATGCTTTTCACCCAAGATATTCCCAAATATCTGTGGAAGGCCTGTCTGGCCTGGGACACAAAGCAAGGTCCTGTACAGTAAGAAGTCTTGCCTGGCAGGGGAATAGGTGACAGATCCACTGCAGCAAGCACTTGTCTTGAAAGAAAAAGAAATGGCTGATTCTGCACTTAGAAGCCGTCAGGTACATGCAGGTAGCAAAACATCAGCAAGGCCACTGATAAAGTCAAAAAGCACTGCTTATTCCAGCTCCTGTTAAACACTTGCTGGCAAAGAGCTCGTTCTGGCAACAAAGGATGTGGGTGGACCATCCTTACAGACCCTACAGCAGTGCATGCAGACCTGTAGGCACCAGGAGCGTTACTGGAAATGGAATGTAACACTTGATGAATCTCCAGTGATTAAGCAAGTGAAGTCCTTCCAAAAGTGGCCCTTCATGCAGCTGTTTCAGTGACCTCAAGACTACTTGCAGGCTACTTCATTAAGTGTTTTCAACAAGCTTAAAACTACAAAGTGCAGCTGCCACCAAATACACTGGAATGCTGCATGAGGGATGATATCCTACGGAAGGCCACAAGACTGAACTCCAATTTCAGGCTTGCTCAGCCTCCCAGTAACTCAGCTAAAATCTCCCTCTGCTGAACAGGGAGAAGCCTCATCTATATTTCAGTGGTCCAGAACTTATCTACATTGGTACACCACTCTGAGCCCTGCTAACACACTAATTACACACCCCGTGCTCTGGGAAGTGCCACATGAATGCACCATCAGGGACAGAGCCTCTCATATATGTGACTTTCAGAACCCACCGTGCCACTACTGCTGCATTCCTGGCTTTTCCTTGCTCATCCCCAGCCTGAACTCCACTGTGCTTTGTCAGCATTTCATCCTAACCCATTCCCTGGCTTACAGCCTGCTTTACTAAATTAGACAAATCTATAATCCAAGAACAGGATCTGGAATCAAACCAAAGGACCTGAGCATTTATCATCTTCTTGACTGCGTGTTTCAGTAAGAGAGGAAGAGACCCAGCCAGCCAGGCTTTTAGACCCAACTTCTGGAGTGAGAACCACACCTGAGTGGGAAACCTGAAGTCCACAGCCCATTTCCAGATTGTAGAAGTGTTTTCACCGCCTCCCACATCCCACTGCGGTATATAGATAGACATCAATTTTTATACAGCTTTCTAAAATTATTCGTTAAAGTAAGTACTGTACAGGCAGCCTTTTAAAATCCAGAACCGGGCTGCAACATTTCACATTCCAGTAAGTACTCAAGCATGAGCAGCAGTTTGGGTATTGTAACTGAAATTTCGTTGCTGCACAGCTCCAAGTGTATGATGATACTTTTATTTCAAAACGCATTAGGGCTTAAATTGATGCATTATGTTTCAATACATCACTAAGCCATACTGTTCCCTATGATGTAGCCTCTGAAGAACTCAGACCACCAAGATAATTCGATGTTGCAGCAGCAGCAGCACTATCTCTGGGTTAGTCAATGCTGGTAAATCACAGAAGCTGTAAATCAACAGCATTCCCATTTTGTGATCCTTCCTCAAGAATATAATCATACAAACTCTTCCCAAAGCAAAGCATAAAACTTTCTCTACAGGGGGACTGTATTTAACCTATTTTCAGGTCTCTTGGTTTTTAAAGGCAGCACAATTATTTTCAGCTTCATGTGCCAGACTCACCTGTCTCAGTTACAAGGAAAAGCAAGCCAAGCAGCAGGCAGAATGCCAGCATCAGCAATAAATACTTCATAGGTCTGTCATGTCACAAAAGACTGTCAAAACCCAGAAGAAACCCAATTAGAATAAGCTGGAATGGCTGTCAATGAACACAACAGTTCAGTCATTCCTCCTGTCCCCTCTGTCACACTGAGAACCAATGGACAGCCCCCTCCCTCAGCACTGAGGGAATTCAGTTGCAGAAGCACTTTTAAAATAGGTCCTAGGTTTTAATATAGCTCAGATGCTGTATTTACCTCTATGAAAGTCAGTATTAATATGGCTGGGTTTATGTTCTAGCCATGTGCCTCAGTGATAGCCCCAAGAATGAGAAATAGTTTCCCAGAGATTCTCTGAGGAATCCTATACTCCTGTATGCCAAGCTGGGCTCTCTCCTCAAATACAAGATGTGTTTTGTGTTGCCTTAAAAAAAAAAAATTCACTATTACAAACGTTAAATAAGGCAAACCAAAGACACTCAGACACATTTTACCCTGGTGAAGAGGGATGAAACACTCAGCCTGGGGTCAGTGATGTTCCTTAGGGCCCTGACTGCAAAAAAGTGGCAGAATAGCTCTGCCCCCCATTTATTTCCTTTGCTACTCAGATGCTCTCTTGGTGCTCAGCACTGAATCAGTGCTTGAGCTCCACAGCAAATTTACTCATCAAAAGGCACCAGCTGCAATCTGTAGAACACCTGATACTTCAGCAGGGCTGATCGTATTCTCAAACCACACACAGCAGGAGGGGTACACAAATTCTGATTTTCTGCATAGAGAACAAGCACCAACAGGGCCACGTTCCCCTTCTCAGCTGATTCATCTCACCTCAAGTGAAATAAGGGAGCCATCAGGGCTCACACTTGGAACTGGGCAGACTGGGAGAAGACAGACATTTCCACTGAGCATTAACTCATTAAGCCTTGGGAGCTTTCTGCTTTCATCTACTTGCCTAATTTTTTATTTTTATTACAAACTTGTCATTTGAAACAAAATCTTTGGTTTGGGTTTTGTTTGCTTAAATTAACAGCAGAGGTTGAGAGAGAGAGTACTTGAGTACTGGAGATACTCAGTAGTGGCATAAATCCCTGGTCATGCTCTGCATACCTAATTCACTAATCAGCAATTTAGGTTTGCTTGTAACATCATTGGTACCCAACAGTGGGCAAAACCACTTCCACACAAGCTCCAGCTACTGGTGTCACCATCCCCCAGAACGTTTTATCCAACAATGGAGAAAGGACAACTCATTCATGCTTACTGCCAGCACATCCCTTCCTTTCCTATTCCCACAAAGTTTCTTTTCTGCATGGGGCAGGAGTCTTGGTATTTCACTTTAGGAGAAACAGAAGGTGGTAATTCTCCCTGCAAATAGCATTTGCGTTTGCTACTGCCACATTGCACTCCATGTAGGCAATGTTGTCACAGCAGGTAGGAATGGACAAACTGTCCCCTGCTCCAAACATCCCAAGAACAGAAGCTGGGGACAAGTTTAAACACAGAAGGGAACCTGACTGCATTAACACACAGTCCTTGGTTGTTCAGTCTCAAATATGCCAGGACACACCTTCCTTCAGAGGAGCTGACTGCTGAGCTGTGTTGCAGGTTCAACCCACACTGGGACATCAGGGAGGATGGGAGACTTTGGCATTGTGAGTCAACACTCAGCTACACACAGATTTGGGAGCACAGCTTTCACCTGGATCAGTCATGGTTTTACAGCTACAGTTCAGCTCAGCCGCCCAGCAACAGAGCACCCTGGCTGTGCAAGAGGGCACCCGATCCGGAATAAAGGCTGCCAGTGGCAACTCACAGTGTTAAAGTTCATGCTCTGCCAGTGCTGTCTCAGATCCTGGAGCAGATGAGGGAGCTGGGGGGGAGAAAAGCAGGCTCAGAGGGGACCTTCCCTCTTTGCAACTCCCTGATAGAAGCTGTAGCCAGGTGGGGGTCAGGCTCTTCTCCCAAGTAACAAGACAAGAGGAAGCAGCCTCACATTGTCCCAGGAGAGCTTTAGACTGGATATGAGGAAAAATTTCTGCATCAAAAGGGTTGTCAAGCACTGGCACAGGCTGCCCAGAGAAGTGGCAGAGTAATCATCCCTGGAGGGATTTAAAAGGTGTGCAGCTGTAGCACTTGGGAATATCATTTAGTGGTGGGTTTGGCAGTGCTGGGGTGAACTCTAAGGCCTTTTCCAACCTAAAGAACTGCAACGTCTGACCAATAAAAAAATTACATTTGCTCAACGGTGATAGCGTGATCCCACAGCCTCTACCTCCAACACAATCACTGTGGTGACAACATCACTTTCTATTCCAGACACATTCTGAATTTCATCCTCCAAAACAAGAGTTCTGGAAATAACCTTGTACAGATGGAGGAGAAAAAGCAGCACACACATTGGTAACTGCTTTTAAAAATGAGAATACAAGGCACCACATAAAAAATAGAGGAAACAACAATGCCGGAGATGGAACTTTGTACGTTGACCTGAACTGCTGATGGTTGAGATGTTTATCCAGCTGACTCAGAAGTGTATTATCTATTATGAAAGCTGCTTCTGCCTCTTGAGTTAAACAAGGACTTGGACAGCAGTGGCCACCACGAGGGCAAGGAGGCCAGGCTGTGGCCTGCAGAGACCTGTCACTTCTATTCAGTCTGGGCTACTTGTCCCTCTCACAGATCCCAGCCCTCCCTCAAAACATACTATGTAACTGATCTCATTTAAAGCACTGCTGCCAGGTTTTGTGCCTACAACTGTATACAAAAAAAAAAAAAACCCTGAAAAAGAAATTACTTGCAATTTTGTGAAACTTGAGTCCTCATGGAAATGGGCAGGAGGGAGCACAACTGGCAGCAGCCAACCCAACTCAGCATCCCCCAGTTCTTATTTTTTAACTTCAAGGTCTGATTACACACCCAAATTCACTTCAGCTAAAACAGCAGCATAGCAATCAACTCAACATAAGCTGTTTTTATTTTAAATCTAGATGAGTGTCTAAAAAAGCAAGTCAGCTGTCCAAATATAGCATGGATACACCAAGTTAGATGACAAAGGTTCAGAAATTCAATGACTCAGAAGATCTGAAGCCAAGATATTTTAATATATTTTCAGTATCAACACATTACCAATAGCATCACATACTATTCTTGGAAAAATATGTTCCATATCCAAAGTTCACTTCCGTGAAAGACTTTGTTACATTGATCAGATTGCATTGCACATGAGCAGTTGTAAAAAGCAAGATGAGAGAAGATAAAGCAACAGCAGAGAATCCCCTGGAAGCTCAGATTTGATTCACACTGTGACATTTGAAGTGGCATATGTTGGAGGTTTCCAACCATGCTGACTTTTTATGGGAAAGAAAGATGGGAGAATGGGACAGAAGACAGACTCCTAGAAACTTAAGACTCCTGAGAACTAAAATTCTACTATCCAGAAGAGCTGAACAATGAGCTACACAATACAGAGGGTTTTAAAAACAACCCTTGAGGGATGCAGCTGCAAACATACGAAAATAAATGTTTTGCACTGATTGGTACAAAAGTTCTGTCTATTACACCTCCTGGCTACTCCTACATGGCAAGCACAGTAGTCTGTGCCTCTTTCAGACAAAAAATTCAAAATCTGCTGGAGACAGGAGGCTGTGGAGACTCCTACATTACTTACAGAAGAACTACACCCTTCTGGGGCAAGGCCAAACTTCTTCCTGCTTAAGGATTAAATGTCAGAGTGGTAATGTGGCTTCCAACACCAGTACAGAACAGAGCTGGTCACTGCTCTGCCACATAATTCATCTTTAATTCATAGAATGGTTTGGGCTAGAAGGGGCCTTAAAAACCGTCTAATTCCACCCCCTGCCATATGCAGGGACACCTTCCACTAGTCCAGCTTGCTCCAAGCCCTGTCCAACCTGGCCATAAACACTTACACGGATGGGGCAGCCATAGCTTCTCTGGGCAACCTGTAGACACATGGAGATTTTTACCCATTTTACTTTAGCATCATTCTGCATTTTCATAATATGATATTGCTTGCCATCTGAAAGCACTCAATCACGAAAGGAGAAAATATTTAAGAGTTACTTTGCATCAGGAGATTTAAAAAATTGTTCAATACAAACAACTGAAGTAACTCTCAAAAGCCTTCAGTGACTCAGGAACACACAGTTCCATTTGGTTTGGTCAAAGGGGAAGGACAGTGAGCAGGATCTTTGTTTCCTGTATTCTGTGCAGGAGTCCAAAATCTTGTTCACGAGGCTGCTTTGGGCAGTGCAAAACATCCCTCTGTGAAGGCCAGGTTGATGATTAACTTCAGGTACAGAAAGACAGAACAGGGGTAGGCAGCAGGAGTGCTAGAATGCTCCCCTGATCTGAAATAAACGCTTTACAACACTTCACAGTGGCTACGATGAAACCAAGACAGCTTTGCATCGCAGCAGCTCTACCTGCAGGCAGTCACCTGATCACAGATTACAATTCTTTTGTTCATGCAACCAGCAGCTCTGAATCTGTCAATCATCCAATTTTCAGCACATCCACAGCAGCACAAAGTAAGATTCATCACTAAGCCAACCCCAAGTAGTGCCTGTTACCTACAAACTACTGGGGATTGACTGTACAGTTTGAACGTGACATTTTTTTCAGAAAACAAGAAAAAGGCATGGCCTAAAGCAGAATTTCCTAATTAGCTCATGAAGAGTCCATCAGTGGTAGGGACGAACACAGCAGTTTCCAGCCCCAGGCCAGCACACACTGCTCTAAAACACACTTGCCTGTCATCAGCTGAATGTCTACAAAACTCTAAACCCCCTGTACTAAGGGAACATGATTTTTTATCTAATTACACACAAACTGTATCCAGGGCTGCCAGAGCTAGGCAGCACCTGCCATCATGCAGAGTCACTGAGTAAACAACAAGTGAGTTCATGGCAGGCAGCAGAGAAGTCTTTGCAACATCCACAGGAGATCAGGCAATCTGAACAATGAGAACCAGACCACTGCCTCCACATCACTATTCCCTTTTGACACTGCTAGAGGTACAGGGAGGCTTGTAACACAGCAGCTTCAAAATCCAGCTGTGTCATTAGTTCTGATAATCTCCCAATGCTGCAAAACCTCCCTGGGGACCTGCAGCTCTCGTAAGACAAAGTGACAGCTCTGTAATTTGTCTTTATGACATATTATGGCGACACAGAAACCTGAAGTCACTCAGTTGAGTCCCTTCCAACTTCCAGCTGAAGCTTCCTGAGTCTCCCCTATTTTCACATCCACCTACAATGGACTTGTAGCTACTTTTGCTCTGTCCGTATTTCTGACCACATAACCTATTGCTTTTTATTCTTATCCTCCACATTGTTTTTGGGTAGTAAAGTACAAAACTCCTTCCACAGCAAAGTTCTCGTCTTTCAGTCACAGACAAACAATGCAGGATCTTCCCCTCCTCCCAACAAATATCACCTTTGAGCCTCCTGGCAGAAAGACACTGAAAGATTCTACTTTGCTTTTCCAAGAGGTAGAATTTGGTTAAAAAGCCTGAATAAATCATTGGATGAAACAAAAGTTTACTGTAATTATAACGTGGGTAAAAGCTGTGCTTTGGAGTAGAAGGATCTGGCTTTAATAGAAATCTTTTGCTAAGCAAAAGTAAACCTTCTACTTGGATTTCCCTTGTCCATGAAGTATTACTCATTTCACTAGCAACAAGTCACTTCTGTGGCTCTGCACATTTACATGACATTTTGGAAAACACTACAACACAGATTCCCTGGCCCGGTGAATGCACCACTCTGAAAATGAAGTACAAGGCAGTAATTCAAGGGAAAGAAGATAAGACAACAGGAAGGTTACTGGGTTGTTATTATTTAAAGGAAAATATGTAGGTTTGGGAGCATTTCCCAGAAGAGAGAGTGTGGTTGGGAGAGAGGAGGATCCTGGAAGTAGACAAGCAAAGCTGCATAAACAACAGCCACTCTCGGCTTTTCAGTATCCTCAGTCTCATTTTTCTGTCTGGTCTGTAAATGCTCAACACCACCACACACTCACACGTGTCAGCCTGGGTTAGACACCTGAAAATGGGGTAACGCCACAAAGACAACCGGTACCTAAAGAAAAAAATTACAGAAGAGTTTGACTTTAGCCAACCTTGCCATCAAGTGCTGTTTGTTCAAACAGTACATTCCATATACTCACTCCCATCAACCAATAACCAGGACTTTCATCTGGGAACAAAATCAAGCCCTGTGTGTGCAAAAAGGTTTACAAAACTTCAAAGGAAATAAAAATAATAAAAAAGTAAAGTAAAAATAACTCAGCAAGCATGAACATAATGATGCTCAGCGTGAAGATATAGAAGGGTAAAGTTTAAAAGCACATAGCTATGACTAGAAAATATGTAAACATGTTTTAAGAGAAAATTTAGTGACTAGGAAGTCATTTAGAGTCCAATGGGAAAACTTTCAAAGATGTCCCCAGTTACAGGATTTAATCTAAATGTTGGCTTTTAGTTCTTAGCAGAAGTTTATAGTAAAAAATTATATCCCTTCTCAGTGTTTACAGTTCTTGCCTCATGTACTCAGTCTTCGAGGGAGAGCAGTTCTGGGAACATGAACTGTTAAACAGAAAAGACAAAAGGATCATCTCCAGGTGCAATGTCCCAGAAGCACAGATTATTACAGAACACCCCCTCCCATCTTCTTACAGTAAGATGGCTGATTAAAAGCAACACTCTGCTACCACCTCTGCCTGAGTATTTGAGGAAAGCTTGACCAAGAGCAGTGCTCCAGCACCAGATGGCACTGTTACCTGAGGAAAACTGCAGGAGACCAGAGTTACAGGCACAGGAGAAGCTGGTTGGGAGCAGTAAGCAGGAAAGTGGACATTTTGCCTATCCATCAGCCAACACTGCTCACAGAGGCTGCCTCAACACTCCCACAGTAAAGCCTCACCCAAAGTACAGATCAGAGCCAGCAATCCCCAGGCAGAAACTGCGGAGAGGAGCCCAGCAGCTCCACTGACCCCCAAGCCCAGTGTGTCAAGAGATGCCCAGTTCCAACAGGACCTAAGGAATGGTTGCAGAGACCCTGGTGCACAAACACCTGACCATGCAGATGAAAGCCATGGCTGTGCTGCTCTTTTGGCAGCACCTGATAAGCTCTAAGGGAGGTGCATCTGACTGCTAGAGAAACTTCCCTGAGGAGCTGACATGGGTGCTGACACCATCCAGTGTGACGGGAAGAAGAGATTCCCATTTCAGGCTCCAGCCTGGATTCCCCACAGCCCACTGTTTTAACTTGCCAATTAAGCGTGTTCCTCCTTGTGTGCAAAAATAGTCTGTCCAGTAGCTCTTTCATTTACCTGAAGCAAAAGAATTCCCCAAATTGTTGCCTTGGGAGGGAGATGGCACTTATACAACAGGTTTTCCAGGGTCTTGCTGGACCTGGATGGATGGGGATGCCATCTGGACAGCATCAGCAGCACAGAAATTAGTCACTGGCCACTCAGAGCTGCATTTGGGGCATACTGCCAGGTCTGGAAGAAAGAGTGGGGCTGCTCAGATCTCTGCCTTTCAGAGGATGAAAAGGATGCTGTGAGGAAATCTGTGTGACTGTTGCTGGCCAATTCACTCCCGCGGCGCAACAGGTGTACCTCACCTTTCTACATCTTTGGGAGAAGGAGTAAAGTGTGTATCCACAAAAAAATATTCCTTTGCTCCACATTCCTGGAGCAAACCAGGGTGGGCTCTTTTGCTGAGCTAAACTGGACTCTGCTGGGTTGGTGGTAACTCTGTGCTAGGGCATAAAGTATCCTTCCTCCCCTTTGGAACCAGCTCAGCAGGATGCAGGAAAACCTCCTTATTAGACCACAGCAAAAAACCCACCTTGCAAAAACTGCCAGGGAACAACAACAGAGACATATCAACAGAAAATCACCGTGTCTGCTTTCCAGCTGGTTAGCTCATTTGCTGCTGCTGTGAATACAAACCAGCCATTTAAATTAGCTTCTAATTGTTCACAATTATTCAGACACAGCATAACCTGCAAGCACGAAGACGTCAGGCAAGGAGGAGAGAAAGAATGGTTTCAGATGCCTTGACAAGATTCACATATTCATGCCTTGCAAGTCTCACAGCCTGCCATCTCCAGCAATGCTGCCTCTCACAGAGCCCCCAGATGTACGCTTGGCATGGCAGAGGAAGGAGATAATCCATGGGTGTTTCTATACTTCAGGTTTCTACTCCTTCTTGCTCCCATTTTTGGACTGGTTCAAAAATTAAACCAACAATATTTTGGTCTACCCCAGCCGTTCACAGTCTCTGCACACACAGGCACTTTGAGCAACACTATAAAGCTGTTTAAAATTCTGGACACAGCCAGAGCTCTTTGATAGGATGTCAGCCATGCGACACCCGAACGTAGGAGGTTGACACAGGATGGTTAGTGTAATACAGCCCACTCTCCTCTCCCTTTCTTTCACCCAGAGCCTCCACTACCACCCTCACAGGAGTCCCTCCCTCCACAGACAGCAATGTTTCACAATTGCTGCAATTTTCTCTCCTAGGAAAAAGGGAAGATATTAGTGCGTTATCCTTAAATCCTTAGTGTGCCTGTTTTAGCTCACATATGAGACTCAATGCAAGTCCAGTCTGCAGGTCAAAATACTTCAGGGGACTGAATCCAGACTTATCTTAAAAGAAAAAATTCCCTCACATCCAGCCCTGTTTGGATCCAGAGTAAGAGCACTGCCACAGAGCCAAAATACTCAAATAGGTCTAGGAACTTCAGCAAATTTAATAAACTTGAGCAAGACTATTTTATCAAGTACAGAATCTCCTAGACGAGACAAAATAACCCTGAAAAGCCATGTATAAATAGCTGTAGCTGAAAGCACAGCAAATGCTGTGTCATGCCACATTCCCAAGTCAATCCCAGGCAGCGAGCGCATGAAGCTGCCCAGCCTCCCTTGTACCTTCTCTGAGTTTCATGGCTCCTCTGGAATCAGAGCATCCCCCCAGAGAAATATTCCTGCTTGATCTCACATGCACAACACACTCCCCAAACACACTGCAGTGCCTTAGTGCTCTGTTACACAGGAGGAATGCTGCTGCATGGACAGACAGGCTGCCTGCAGCCTCAGGAGAAGAGGGAGGGCAGAGGGCTCCAGAGGCAGATCAAGACCTGGCTAGCTTAGCTGAGAAATACAGGATGCTCAGGCTGGCCTTGGGGGCAGTTTCCACAGTTAGTGATTAAGAGCACTCTGGGGACACTCAAATTTAGCTGACAAGGAAACCAGTGGCACTGTCTCCTCATGGGGACACGGCCAGGGCAGAGGTCTGGGGTCACCTCACTCCCTCCTGGCACAGAGCAAAGGCAAACACTGCTTTAAGAGGTACAATGGCCAATGCTTGCTCCAAGGCAGAGCAAGCATTCTGCAAAGGCTTCCTGTTAAATAACACACCTTCTGTGCCAGCTGTATCCACAGTTAAGTCAGATATTGCTTAAAAAAAATAATCAAAGCCTTTACATTCAGCTGAAGCAACCTCTGGAATGCTAGAGAGAATCCACCCAAAATTCAGTGATAGCGTGCATGCATTTATTTCTGATAAACAGCAAAGCCACTCCCCCAGCTCACACTGCAGAAGAGTATGTGAACGCTACTGGGACAATGCAGCACAATTGCATCATTGCCCAAAAAACCTCAGCTGCATTTTCTATTCACTGAAAGAGTTTCAGTTATCCCCTGCACACATAAATGCTGTATTGGCCATTACAAAAAGGAGGAACAGCCCCTAGTGAATCCATACACCAAACTACAGAAGCCCAGATATTTAATGACTGGATTTCTGCAACCCCTGCTCTGTGACATCCCTTTCTATGAGGGGTGGATCCCCCACCTGCGGAATGGCTGGGGGAAGACTAAAACATCTCCCAGCCACAGCAGGTTTAATTCACTGCCTCCTGCTTATGCACTCTATAATACAAAAGCAATCAACCTTCAATTCCTTTCAACAGATCTGAGAAAAATCTCAACAAGAGCTGGTGACAGTTATGATACAACAAGGACAGAAATATAAAAGTCCTGCAGAGTCTGACTTAATACCCCTGGAGCAAAGCCTTGTTTCTCCCCTCCTTGCACAGGTAAGCCTACTGGACTGACTTTTTCTTCCTTCCCATCTCAGCCAGAGCACAAAGCTTTCAACATCGTATTTAAAACTCAATGCCA
>WEKY01061465.1:0-25859 GCA_013390045.1 Picathartes gymnocephalus
AGGATACCATTCTTAAACCATGACAGACTGTTTTTCAGTCCACTCCTTCACAATCTTTGATATATATGTATATATTAAAGAGTTCTTGATGTACATGTAAGGAAAAGTATGCATCACTTGAGCTTTACTGACATGGGAAGGTGTGAAACGCTTCTCTGCTGTCTCTAAAACTTTTAACAGCCTTTGACCAGTTAAAGCATCTTGACCTCTCATTCCTGACATTTTATTGTCTCTTCATTTCTCCTGGCATAAGTGTTTACACATCCACACTGTGATCTCACTGGCAGGTGTCCAGCAGAGAAAATAATAGGTTTGAGTTGGTCGAACTTCTCAGCTGCACAACTAGCTGCCCCAGCACACTGAACGGGAATGGGAGGAATTAGCAGCTGGAGGTGCAGCCTCATGCAGCCTAATTAAACCAGCACAGCTCTTGAAAAGTATGTACATTCCAGAACAGCCTCAGGCTTCCTGAATGTCGAGTAAATGCTAGACAATACCACAGTGCTGCAGCTTACTTTGCTTATTTTTTAGCAGATAGCTTCATTCCAGTATACATCTTTCAACACAATTTTTAGGTTGTGGACAGTGATGAACCTTGTAATTTTTATGATGTTAACGTGTGTGTCATAGGATTATATTTGCCTTAATTAAATTAATAGTTTAGATATTAATCTTTCAACAGACATATTATTTAAATGACTGCATGTTTTAAACACATCTGGGTTGCTTTCAGGTTTTTTTTCTGTGCAGCTGTTCAGTAAACTGAGAAAGCGAAACTAAAAGGAGTGTATTAAACAGGCACCCAAAACCTGTGTATTCCTTTGATGACATGTGGAACTGATAACTGGACGGAGAACAAAGCTGGGAATGCCTCAGGATGCAGTAAGATGAGCCAAGAAAGTGAAATACATAAGCCTTGGGGAAAAAAATTGGCCTAACAAGAATACATAGTGTTCTGATTTGACCAAAGGAAACTGACATTTGCAGGGATTTAAAAAGAAACCATTAGAACTGTTTTCCCTGTTAGTGCAGGGACTTGTGATACTTTCACAAGACTTCATGTATTTTACAACATGAAATGCCTTGGCTCAGAGTTATTACATTTTTTTAACCTTTTTCCTTAAAGCTCAAAGGCAAGATGCAATAAATCTTTCAGACTACTTTTCCAAAAAATGAAACGTGTGTGTGGTGTGCATGCCTGAACCAAGAGGCATAGTTTTGTTAATGAGAGATAGCAAGTAATGGTACCTATTTACTACTGAATAATAGGATGTATTCTTCCTTCACTGACCCCTTCTTTAAGAAATCTGCCTAAAAGGAAAGTTAAACATTCAGCTGCTAATCTTATTGTCTTTATGTATGTTTATGCAAAATAATAATGTGCTTTTATATCATTTTATAATAGACATATGTGAAGTTAACATGAATATTTCCATTTTATATCATAATACTTATCTAATTGACATGTGGAAGGATTAGCTGCTGTAACATCAGCTCTTATACAAACTTTAGGTTATAGAGAGGCTGAGCAGGACTCTACCACATTATCCTTCAGGATGAAAATAAGAACAGCTATGCCAGGCTCCTGCTCTAAACTGTCCCTTGGAAAAGTTCCTCTCTCTCCACTGAGTGGTCCAGGAAGATAGGGAGATTTAGCTTATGCTATAATTAGCTGGTGTGTATTCCCACTCAGTACCAATGCAGAGATGTCCATCAACATCAGTCAAATTTCTACTCCAGCTTCAGCTAGTACAGTGCAATCTGTGAAAATATCTCACATTAAGAATTCTGCTACATTGCCTGCTTGGTAGAAAAAAGAGATTCATAGCCTCAATTCATAATTCCCACTTAAAATTTAATTTTTGATATTAAATATGTAAATCTGCTACCCTTAAATAATTCCAAAATGTAAGTAGAATGATTTTGCGCACTGCTCTCATATACGTGGTGTGATTCTTGGAGTAGTCCTATGCAGGGCCAGGAGCTGAACATCAATGATCCTTGGGGGTCCCTTCCAACCCAGGATGTTCTATGGTTCTATGATTTTAATTTAATCTTCGAAGCAAAACAGAGAAATAAAATGTGTTCATATCAAGTTTTGAAAGGTAAAATCTGTTTGAATACCCACAGTATACATATATAAAGTTGTATCATTACTATTTCAAACAACCTGGAAAAATATGTAATTGATCACAATGTAGAATTGAACAAAAGGAAAAATATTTAGGGGGTATTCTTGGAACCAAAATAACTTTATTGGGACATTTAAACAACTTTATTGTTGCAGCTGAAACAGAAAAAAAACAATATACAGAAATGGATTAAAGCATAGTCTAAAATGTTTCATATAAAGCAAAAGAAATCAGTGCAACTACCTAAGTCTGAAAGAGAAATCTTAAGAACTCTTGGAAAACCACCTGAGATGAGAAACCAGTATTGAACACAGACTGTCAAACAAAGAACATGGAGCCTGTGTGTTGCAAAACACCTGAGCTGGATTCCCAGATAAACCTTTTTACTTGGACACATTGTAGGACTTGGGTAGGAAGAAGCAAGCCCATCCTAGCAAGGACAGTTTTGAAATCCTGGTTCCACAGACATTCCTCCAAGTTCAGCATCATCTTTTCAAACAGACTCTTTCTCCTCTCCACTTGCTACCCACCACATTGCTCTCAAGCTCCTGCTTATGAAGTCACGTAAACTGCATCAGGGAACTCACCCGGCCTGAAAATAAACCTGTGGGCAACAACTCCACGGGACAGGAAGGAGCTGTTGACATCATGGCAAAAACAGCCTGGCCTGACACTCCTACTGAGAGAAACAGATGTAATAATGGTGTCATAAATGAGCAAATATTTGTTGATTGTGCTATTCACATACAAGTGCTCAGTTCTCAACAAACCGTTTCTATACAAAGCAAACAGAAAGAGCTATTTTATTCAGCTTCCTTGGAAGAGATCTCAATTATTGGACTAAAAACATGGTGTTTACTTACACCTTGTGTTCTATAAGAGGTAATACAGGGTTTGTGCCAATACTGTATGTTTCTTGCTTTTTTTTAATGGGAAAACTAATGCCAATTTTTGCATTTTTCAAGCCTGTAATAAGCTGGGTTGGCACAAACCAGAAAGTTGAAATGGATGAATACTTTCTTCTGAGCTAAATATGAATGCTAATAGAAAGAAAACATGCTAATTTTGGTAGGCAAATCCCACACCTAATAGCTCTTCAACCCTGAGGGAAAAACAGGATGAAAATACAATGTAAATTATTCAGCTTTGAAGGCTGATTCTCACTCTGTAGAAACTTGTATTTTAACCTACCTTGTGGCAATGAATGTCTGAGGAGTAAGTGCAAGTAAAAAAGATCAATAAGCTCCACAGGTTCTCTGGACAGACATCAGAACATTTTGTATTTACCTGAAATGGGTCTGTCATTCATAAAGATGGAGTTCAAAATTTCCTGTCACTGAACCTTTCTTCCTCTCTCCCCCAGGTCACCCAAATATTTTGTCTTCACACAGAATGTTTGAGTATGAGGGGAAGGGGCAGAAAAAGAAATGAGGTACATTTTTGCTATATTTAGGTTTTCTTATCCATTTCTAAATACTTTTTTTGTAAAATACTTTAACTTATGTGGAAATAATACTAAAACAGATGAGAAAAGGAAAAGACTAAGAGGGAATCCAGCTAACTAGGCTACAGATATTGTATGAGGAAAACCCAAGGAACTCAGGCAGCATCCTTATCCATTGCTCTGGACAGTGAGGAATTATGAAGAACACATTAATTTCACTTCCATTCTATCTAAGATTTTCTTATATGCTAAGATGATCCTGTCTTAATTCAAAGAAATACCTAGATATACCTTTATTCAGTGCCTTACATTGCTGTGATAACTAAAGATCCAATGTTCAAGAGATTTTCCTTTTTCCAGCTAGCATTACTTTTTCTCTAAACATGTTAGTACATACTTATTTCAGTTTAGAGATTTATGCATTCTAAACTTATGTGAATGTATTCCCATAAAACAAAACAATCAGCTAAGAAAAACAATTTTAAAACTGCCTAAGCAGTGTATTCAGGCAGAAGAAGAAATAAACAAACAAAAAAATTCAATTAATGGCAGCTCTTGAGACCCTGTCTTAGAAGGCTGGGGATAACAGCATAAATTTTATGTCTAAAAGTTTCCAGGGTTTTGTCATCCTTTATGCAAAGGATAAGGCAAGCAAGATATGACAAGCCTCCTCATATTTAGCCCGCAGTAATACTACTGCCAAACAAGTACTACCCAAATGAGAAGTTTATAGAGCAGGGTCGCATACCTGAGCAGAGACCAATAACACATTCTATATCAAGTGCTCTATAGCATCATGCTACATATTTATTTTCCCAGGCACACATATTTATAACTACAGCACAGTAGTATCCCACGACAGCTGGTCCCTTGTCACACTGGTGTTGTGAAGGCAGAGACCTCTCTGCCAATGAGGAAATTCCCACACCAGACTGCAGCTCAAATGTCAAAAGTCAGTTTCTTTACCAGCTCATGAAGCTAAAGAGAACGCCTGAATATCAGTGAAAACCAAAAATGTACAAAAAGGCCTCAGTTAAACATGTTGAAAGGAGCAGCAGCTCTGTATGATGCCCTGTATCACTGCTAGCATTCATCCTTCCCTCAAGGAAAAGGAAAGCAGCAGAAAACTGAGATACTAACACCTCAGCAAAACGTTGGTTGTAGGCCTGCTGTTCTGTACCATACTCAGCTCCAAACCTGCCCATTTTCACCACTCTGAAAAGGTAGGACCTGAGCCAAAATGCTGCCCTTGGAGGTGGTTATCACCAAGTAAACTGAGTTGTTAAATGATTAGAGTGAAAATAATAACTATTTGTATTTTGATACGTATATTAATTATCAAGTGAAAAAAAAAGGTCTGAGAAAATCTTTTTCTCAGGAGCTACTGTACACTGGTTTGTGAGTGTGTGAGGAATACAAGCAGCTCTCTGTATGATCATACTCTTTTTCAGTTACACAAATGCAAGGAGATGCATGCCAGTAACCACAGAGGAGATATATCTTTGCACTATATTTGGGACAGGATTGAGATCACCAAAGGAAATTGCAACTACAACGATTCATAGGAACTATCTATAATCCCTCATAAAGCAGGCTGTGTCCTGGGCACACAGGAAGAAAATCTCACCTGCTGGTTCTGGAAAACAGGCTCATCCATCTGCAGGCTCCTCCCTTGCAGCACATCTGTTCCCCTTGAACACAAGGACAGAAATTCTGCTTCATTTTGCTGGGGTGATGCTTGTTAGTAGCTGCTCATTCTCCCCATGTTTGTGCGACTCAACTGACCCAGCAAACTTTCAGGAGTATGTGTAGATGTTTTACGTACGAGTTTAATAAACGGATTTCCATCAAATATAAACTACCCAACAGAGGAACAACTTGTACAGAGCAATGCACATATCTGCCGTCATCACAGACCACTCGGGCTTTGCTCTCATGGTTACAATGATATCATCACAATCCCTCAGAGTGCGTGCTGCCTTCCATCTCACCACAAATGTCAATTATTAATGCCTGCTCATCATAACAGCACATCATCTAGAAATGCATTTTCTTTCTCCCCATGTATCTTAAATAAAAAATATCCTCTCTTATAATTTCTAATAAAAAGCACATGTTAAAAAAGAAAAGTTTGCAGATGTCCTAAAGAATTGCCTCTCCTGGATTAACTGGTCTGCTAATTACCCAAAACAAGAGTAGTGGGTATTTATCACTGGAGGAGAGATAAGTAATGCAGGTGGGAAATGTTTATAGAGGCCAGATAAATAAATGCTCATGGTGCCAAAAAAAACAGGTGCAGATTTTATTGATGCAACAAACAAGGAAACAAAACCAAACAAACACACAGTTGACAGAGAAAATGTCTGTTCCACAAAAACAGTACCTACAAAGTAAAACAGAAGATATTCTCTTTCCTGGTGGCAACACTTTCAAAGTTGGGACTGCTCCTCTACCCTCTGAATTTCAACAAGAAGGATTACACCCAGGGGATTTTAAGAACATTGTCACAGAACAATTCTTCCAGTATACCTGAAGGAAATCAACTGACATAATCAGATCCTCCTTTTTCTTGGTGGTCTGGCATCTGATGGCAGCCTGAGATGCATAGCAGCAGTACAGCCAGTGGAAAAGCTACTTCAGCAGCATCTTCCCACTCACCCAATGGACAGAATACACTGGATTATTGGGGGCTTAATGGGCATCCCTCCATCACATCCAGAGTCACACATCAAACTAAAACACTGATGTGGATGCAACCTGGGAGCTTTTTTGTGTGAAGTGAATAATTTCTACTGTGCCCATGTAAACAATGTGGTTCACATGTGAGAGTAACATTAGGGTGTGCAGAGTAGAACTAAACCAGAAGATGCACACCAGCTTCTGGTGGTGTTCTGTCTACAAAACTAGCACAGAGCTCATCTGAATATATTTACCACCCTCAAAAGGGTACACCAGGAACTCTGGATCATCAGCACCTACTGTTTTACTCAAGAAACTAATTTTATTAAGTAATACCTCCTTCTAACTCCACTGAGAAACTCTAACCTCAATTTTTACCATCTATTTTGGACCAAATTAATTTTTTCTCCTTTTCACTGCTTTCAAACAACTAAGACTAGCAATTTACCTTCCTGCTAAACTGTTTGTTACATGTAGGTAAATGTAAAATATTTGTTTGTTAAGCTTATTTTTAAGAACAAAATACAGCTGAGAGAAATGAGATCTATGATGGTTGTGTGGTAAAACATGCATACTATCAAAAAAGAGATACAATAAACTCCACTTTTAAGACTGTACAAAGACCTGAGCTGCTTTCTAAAAGATGATGTTTGAATGTCTGATCAGAGAAGAAATTGGCTGTGAAGGTGCCTATAAAAATCATTGAGTGTCACTCCATGTTCAAGTCTTATGAATGTTTTAAAAAGTCTTGTAAGCTTAAAAGATGTATTTCAGCAATTCTTCTGGCTGAAAACCTGAGGTGAATGGAGACCGGCAGCTGTTTCACACTTGAATAATGATGAGATGTGACAGAGTGGTGTCCATTCTGGGGAGCTAGAGGTTATGTTATTTCTCTGTAAATTACTGTCCAGTTGCATTTCCTGCCCAAAGACAGACCATGAGATTATCCCACATATCCCACCTCAGAGCTGATGCTCCTCCTGATGAAACCACTAATAAATGATTAATGTAGACAGCTGAAGAAATACCTTCCCATATGACCACAGTGGTTATTACTCACAGCATATCTACCGGGTACTTAATTTCCCTAGTCTGGGGTATGGAGACCCCCAGAGCGAGGAAACTGGGGCAACCTGCTTATGCTGCTGTGGAACTTTGGTCATCCACTCAGTAGGGCCCTTTATAGTGCTTGGCTATACAGAAGGTTAGGTGGGACAAGCAGCTTCCATTTATGCTAGAGAGACATGCCAATGACCTTTAAATAGCAGAATCACTTTTGAAAGCAGTCAAAGCTCCCTTATCTATGTCTATTTCTCAAAAGCATGTGGTTGTAGATGAAATGTAGAGTAGCTGGTGCTGTGTATTTTAACTCCCTAGTTGCCTGTGCACTCCCTTCTGCAAGCAATCCTTGAAATAATTACCTGACCTGAACTGTGAAATGCTCTTTGTTTCCCATCTCCCTTCTGCCCAGAAATGTTTCCCAGCCCTAGAGGAGGGAAGGCAGTAAAGAGAACAACATAAAAACTAATGCTTCATTGAACAAGAACAGGTTCTAAAAGGATTTCCCACAGTACTGAGTCATCTGCCTGTGGAACACCACAATAAAAGGCAGCTGATGCCCATTTCCAGGACACCCATGTGATGGGCAGCAGGGGTTATAGGCCCTCAACTCCTCCCCCAGTGCAGTTTCTTAAAAAACTTAATTTCTCTTGACAATACTGTCCATAGTGAAGGAGAAGAATGCATTCCACAGAAAAACTAATATGCTCAGTGTAGCAGGTATCACTACAGGATGCCCATCTTTAATTTGAAATATTGAACATTGTATAGGACCATCTCTATAAACACTCAATGGTCTCAGCTCTCAATAAAAGTTGGGCCTTTTATTTTAGTTTAGATTTTTGTCTCTGAATGTCTTCATATTCTTGAAGTTGTCCTTTTCCATCTTCACTGCCTCTTTATTGTTGTCATTTTTGCTAGAAATACCTGGAAATTTATCAGGGAATATTTGCTTTTTTTTTAAATTTCATAATGTTTTGCTGATTTGAGAAGCAGCAGATCGTTGGTTTATTTAGTGATCTTAATGACAATTATTTTTAAGAGCTTTGACATGCAAAGTTACTGGATTTTCTTTCAAGAAATCTTGCTTAAATCTGAGTCTTAGCCACCATACCCTATCACACTGAACCATTTTCTAAGTTATTCAAATAGAATTCTGTATTTTCTTTTCCTTTTTCTACATACTGTTGCCTGCAAACTAAATAATTTTCAAAAATATTCCCAGCTTCTCTTTCTTGTTACTCTCTTGGTAGTCCATTCTAGTGATTATTACACGACATCCTTTACTGTGCTAATAATCTATGTGGACTCAGTCTATTCAAACTATTTACTGTAATTGCTCATTTCCTACATTTTTGAGCAACAATCTAAAAACAAAAATGAGAAATTCATATTTCAGAGCACGCTATCAGCATGTACCTGTAGTCTTGCAAGAGTTAGAGTCTCAGCCACTAAGTAGAACAGGAAATTGTTACATTAAAATGAAAATCATAATATTTACACACAACATACTCTCTTCATACCAGCCAACTGCTTTTCTTATCAGTAGTGCTTAGAAAATGCTTAATTATGATAGCTTTCATTTCTTTACACAAAACAGAAAATCTGTACCTATGTGAATACTCCTTCAGATTGCTGTCTAGTACTATAGAAGGAATCCCTTTCTTATCTTGTGACAACTACTGACTATGACAGTGGCAATTGTTTAAGAACAGACAATTAGAAAATCAGCTAAAGAATTAGTTGACATTTGGGCATGTAGAAAAATAACTTATAATTGCTTAGGAAATATTTTGCTGAAGCTAATCCACAGAAAGCTTGGGGATATCCAAACTACTATTTAAAACCAAAGGCATCACTCATTTGTTAAACCGTTAGGAAGAATCAGGTTGATCTTTCTATTGTGATATGACTCAAAGTATTCTACCTGCATAATGAGTCAAAGTTCTTCCCTATACTTCAATTCCCAGCCTGAAAGACCTGTGATATTTAACTCAAGCTCTAAGTAAAGGCACGGCAACTCTTTTTAACTTATACTTTGATACTCCTGAAGAGCCTTTTCAACTCAACTGTTGTGTCTACAAAACCATACCAGAGTACCTGCAATAACAGCCTACAAGCCAAATTCATGGTCTGTGTATGCTGCTTTGCAGCAGAGGAACTTGAGGATGTGGTTGAACACCTCAGCAGGAAGATCTGCTTGAAAGTCCTTTCCTATGGCCAAGTATCAGAACACTCCCTTGGAAAATGGTACATAAAATGGGAATGACAAGTATTGGAGACTGCTGCAACCTAGATAGAAGCAGATCTGAAACAGATATTTCACCATATCTAATTCTATGGCCTGCATAAAAACACCTTCACACCACATCCAGATGTCAGCAACATCTACCTCCCTCTAACTTCTTCAGAATTCTCTGGGGCCTCTCTCCATTACCAGTTTGGCCACTCCACAGAAATGCAAGTAGCCAGAGAAAACCATATTTTCCTAGACACTTATTTAAAAATTTCCTCTGTTTTTCATGAGACGCCCTAGGGTATATGGTGTCTGGACTAAGAGAGACAAAAAAAGGAGATAAACACTCTGTGGGGGAAGAGAATACGCTGTGAAGAGGCACTTTCTCCCTCGTTGAGCCATGTATGTTCACATAATGTACAGTTCTTCACTCGTGGGAAATGCAGCTGCTGAGACCATGTCCAAGATAATCCTAATTACTAACCAGAGTGTGGTTGGACACACACACTTAAATTCATGTAAGCAGATGGTAGAAACTGTAAGTGTGATCTACGTGGTCCCAAAATATCATGCAAGTAGCCAGAGTGACTAACCTTATCACCAGGGTGACTGACACTCATGAATCAAAAAGTTATAGCATCCACTGAAACTGTCTGTTGGCAGGCAGGTTGGAAAAAATTAAGATCCTATGGAGACAGCTCAGGAGCATCTAATTATGTGAAGATAGTCCTGGCTGGACTGCCATCAAGGGAACAACCTTTGGGAACTCTGCTAGGGGGCAGAAGCAAATCTGTCCTCTGCTCTGCCTATTATGGAAATGAAATGTTGAGTTTATAATCTAAAGCTTTCAAAACTCCTCTTGTAAGAAGTACTACTGCCTTCAGGGAGATATCTTTTCATGTTATCCCACACATTACTGCACATCTTTGTCAGACCAAGAGTTCTGCAAGCACTGTCACTTGTGACCAATATGTGGGTTCAGGCATTTAGAATTTTATTGGGTTTATTTTGTTCTGTACTTTTCAAATCCAATCAGCACTCAAAGATTTTTAAAGGCAGTATCATAGTCCTTTCTTCAGGGCTGCTCCCAATCTTTTCTCCACCCAATGTGTATTTGTGCTTGGGATTGCCCCAGCCCAGCTGCAGGACCTTGATCTCAGCCTTGTTGAAGTTCATGAGGTTTGCATCAGGTCACTTCTCAAACCTGTCCAAGTCCCTCTGGATGGCATTCCTTCCCTGCAGTGTGTCTGCACCACACAGCTTGATGCCATTGGTAAAACTGGTGAGAGAGTATTCTGTCCAGCTGTCCAGGTTGCCACTGGAGATGTTAAAGAGTGTTCATCCCAGTACTGACCCCTAAGCAATGCCACTTGTCTCCACTTGGTCATCAAGCTGTAACCACAGCTCTATGAGTGTGACCATCCAGACAGTTCCTTATCCACCACATGATCCATCCATCAAACCCATGTCTCTCCAGCGCAGAGACAAGAAAGTCACGCAGGATAGTGTCAAATGCTTTGCACAAGTCCAGATAGATGAGGTCAGTTGCTCTTCCCTCATCCACCAATGTGGCAATCCCACTGTAGCAGCACACCAAATGTTTCACACACGATTTAACCTTAGTGAAACCATGTTGGCTGTCACCAATCACCTTCTTATATTTCATTATCCACAGCACAATTCCCAGAAAGATCTGTTCCATGATCCTGCCAGGCACAGAGATGAGATGGACTAGACTAGTGCCCCAGGTCTTCCTTTTTTCCCTTTCTAAAAAAAGGGTTGTTTCTACTTTTCCAGACATTGGGAGCATCATTGGACCTCCATGGCTTCTCAAATATGAAAAACTACCCTACAATTCTTGAACACATTCAATTGCTACAGTTAATAGGCTATCACAGAAATCTCATGCTATTTAAGAGCCACAGAAAGCTGAAAAAGGACCTTACAGCCTGTAATTCCAAAAATATAGCAGATGTAATGTTCCCTCTCCTGAAGACTCTACTGTGAAATAGAGACCTGCATGGAGTGTAAGAATTTACTCTAGATGTGCAAACACACAATAATACACAAGTCAACTTCAACAAGTAATACAGATGTCACCATCAGAGATTCTTAATACATCATCATTACCTAAGAAGAATTATGATGTTTTCACTTATGGTCAGCCAGACTGATACACACAATACAAACACAGAAAACCATTATTAGGGGTTAGGGGTTTTTTTTCTTTCCTTTTTTTCCCTTTACCGCCGCGGGGGAATCATCGCACCTGCCCTGCCCACCCAGCGCCACCAGCGCCCCCTGCCGGCAGTGACCATCACTGCACCCAAGGGGACAGTGCCTGCAGGCCCAGAGGGGCTGGGACCGGGTTCCTGGTTCTGTTTTGTTATTAATGCCATAAGAGTTGTTGTTTGTTCACTTTATTATAAATACTACTAAAGAACTGTTATTACTGTTCCTATATCCTCGCCTGAGAGCCCCTTAATTTCAAAAATTACAATAGTCCGGAGGGAAGAGGTTTACATTCTCCATTCCAGGGGAGGCTCCTGCCTTCCTTAGCAGACACCTGTCCTTCAAACCAGGACAATCACCTAACTTAGTCTGATAAAATATAGACAACTGATATCTTGATAGCTTGTTCCATTCATTATTCAACTTTACAACTAAAATATTTTGTATATTTTTTAAAATTTATCTTACTTTCTTCATTGGATTCCATTGTGTTTTTCTGTACCTTGTATTATATAATCCTACCAAGATTAACAGTGTTACTTAAAATGAAGCACAAAGTGAACTGTAACATTTCAACAAGTTTTCAGTTCATTAATTAGCTCCTAGCAATAGATGCATGCCTGAAATAATTTTACTTTCAACTGGTACAAATACTAACACCTAAATATTAAGTTTTATATGCTTTTTCTGTTACTGTTTCTTGGAAACTAAAAATGGTTGTCAAACCAAAACTGTAAAAACGTATTTATTCTATGTTTTCCATAGTGCAGAGCTTGTTACTGCTGTGTCTACTCTAACTTGGAAAGCATATTGCATCATAACAGAACTTCAGTATTTTCATATGTAAGGATGAACTGACATACTTAGCATACACACACTTATTTGCAGGGTAACAGGAGATAGCAATTATTTTTTAAAATTAGCATTTAAACCTTTGCCATTTAACATTTTGGCTGTATACCAGAGAGTATTATGTTATGACTGGTACTTTGAAACAATAACTGAACCATTTAAAAATTTGCAAATGATTGCTATTATTTTGAAATTAAGGGAAAAAAAAAACCAAAACACAGAACTTCAGCAATACTATTAAAATTCATTTTATGTAACCAAATTGAATTCTTGATAACTGTTTCAGATTTGGATAGAAATAAAAATAGCAAAGCACAATAGCACACCTGGAGTCTTTTTATTGGTCACAGCAGCAACTTTCATGAAAAATATTTACAAACTGGATGTAGCTATGAACTCTCCTATTATCATGAGACCTTGAGATAAAGTATGAACTTTCCTAACAATGGGACAAACTTGCATGGATAATATTTGCAGGTGTACATTTCTAAAGAAGAGAGTACTGGCCTCATTGTATTTCTGAAACCAACAAGATCACAGTTTGACAGAACTGAAAACTTCAGAGAAATAGAATTGAAATCATCAAATAGAAGTCAAATAATCTAGTGATCATGCCCAGACTTTAACAGATATTATGTTTTTTGTTCATACACTGAGTATTTTTACTTCTCTACTTCATGGAAACAGAACTATTCTTCTCCCTCTATTTCTTAATTAAAGAAGGGATGACTTTTAAATATCTCATCTGTTTTCAAGAGATATCTTTAATTTCTTCTATAGTCAACCCTTTGTTAAAGAATATTCCCAGGAGCAAACATTATCTGATGTCAATTAAAACCACTTAAAAAAACTGATTTATTTTGTGTCTTAAGTTTTCCAGCAGCTCTCTGTTTCTCTTTTGAAGAGTTGGAAGGGAATAATATATTTGGGCTTTTATGTGTAGTCACTGAATTTTTAACCACTATCTACAGCAGTAACATCTCAGTTGCTAGGAAAAGTTGTGTTCATGTGTTCTATCACAAGGATTGTGGACATTTTTTGTTACCACAGTCTTTCCTAGAAAAATTGACTGACATTTATAAAATACAACACATTTGATAAGGTCTTCAGTCTATTTACATTTTTTCCCATGACACTGTCTTCTTTTCCATTTCTTCAACCACTGTCATACTGGTTTAGAGAAATATTCAAAATGAAGTTTTATATCACTTTTGCTGTGGCCAGCTTAACTGGATATATATAGAGAGATATATAAATATATGTATCTATATCTATAGGTCTATATATAATATAGATATAAAATACATGTATTTTTTTCTAAATTTCTGCGTGTCCCTAAGTATATTTCACTAGGATTCAATTTTGCATTGACAAAACCAAGAACACCAGTTCTGTCTGCTTTCTGTAAGGCTCTTCACACTGTAGCCAGCTTTCACTAAAAGACGCAGTACTGCATGTATGTGCCTTGGGGACAACGCTGCTCTTAACACCTCTAATGCTTACTGCTGCACTAAAGTAAGGCTGGCTATACGTTTCTGCAGCAGGCTCTGTATTTTTCTCTAGTCATACAATCTCTGCAATTGCAAGCCTAACTGCATTGTTTCATTCAATAAGAAGCTTACATTTCCTCTGAGTAGTGTCAGTTTATAGTATGGACTTTTTTGTAGTGCTTTAATTAATGTGTGCGTTGCAAACCCCTGTAAAATATTGGCAGAGGCACATGAAGTAGCAGTGCTTAACAGACAGCCCTGACTGCCACTCCCATTTTCTGCAAAGGTGTAGGAGAAAGTACATCTCATAACAGAAAGCACAGGTGAAAAATTAAATATTGGTAAACTTATGGTCTGCATCTAAAAGTAAACACAGTTGGCTGTGCAACAAACACAGAGTCAAATCAGACTTACTACCGAAGGTGACTGGTCTTGTACATAGATTCAGTCTTAAATTTGGAGAGGTGAGCAAAACTAAATCCAATCTAAGTTTAGAATAGCAACTTTCACAACTTTAGGATAACTAACATTTGATCTAAGTTCTGTTCTCAGAGTCTTGAAGAGCAGCCAGAAGAATAAAGTTTAATAATAAAGCCAAAAGAACACATAGTTTCCCTCAGAACCTTCCCCTGCAAAATATCTGCTAGTCAGATTCACTGATGTGAGAGCAGAATGGAGAAATCTGTGGGTGAAATTATTACTTTTATGGGGGTTGATGACTTCAAGAGAGAGTCAAACCTATACATTTTACAGTGTTCGCTAACCACTGTGACAAGCTTTCCACATAAAGGTCAAATGTGTTCCACAGGATTCTTCTTACCAACTGTGTGACAGTAAGATTGTGAACATGACCCTAGAGGCTGGTGAGTAGGATGCTTCAGAAAAACGTAATCTGTTTTGGAACCAATATATCCCAATATACATATGAGAAGGACGTGAGATTGTTTGCTAACTCACAGTGCAAGGCCATCTATTTTCACCGTCCTTTGGCACAAACTTGCTGAGAGGTAAGGAGGCAATTACTGTGGGATAAAAGTAATCTGAAGGAGAAGACTACAGAGACCTCGGTGTAGCCCTGTATGTTTCTGGAGAGCTCCTGAAGGCTTCACACTGGGACAGCTCAGCTTTACAACAACAAAACAGATATGTCTTATAGTTAAACACAATGAGAGAAAGGTTTGATTTTCTTTGGAGGATTTTAGAAATTCTCTCAGTTGTCTGCACTCCCCCAGACTATGCAGATAAGAGGAGTGTGTGGGGGCAGAAGAGTACCCACTTGCTGGAAGCTGGGTAGAGTAAGAGCAAAAGCAAAAAATACCAATTACAATGCAATTACTACTCAGGCATGACTGTACTGCTACCCACTCACCAACTGCCCATGTCTGTGGGTTGTCTCTAGTCTAGTTTTACTATAGTTAAGGAAATATTGTATCACTTGTCATTCAGAGAGATGGCATGAATTTAACTACTGTACTATTTTCTCCTTGTTATGTTAAAAGACGTGTTGCTTTTCAAGGGTTTTTTTGCTTGGAAGACAGACAAGTACAGCTAGTTTGACAGCACACAACGGATTTACCACTATAGACCCATTTGTTTTGCTATTTTTATACCTAAATAATGGTACAGATAATTCCAACATGGAAAATGTGCTATTTACAAAGCATGCTATAGTACATCAAAATTAATCCAGAACTTCCTCCCACCTCCAATTATGTTTATTAAGACTTGTGTTATTTTAATTGGAATAAGCTCAGCCTATATGAAAAAGCTTTCCAGAATAAGATTTAAATTTGTTAGAGAGTCCTGAGAACACTAAAAGCCAAAGGGTCACTCTTAGGCAGCTGAGCTAGATTTTGAATTAAGAAACATAGGAGCTTCTCTGATATTGTGGAACACTGAACCACAAGGATAGGAGAGACAAAATTAAAGACCATTAACTTTCTCAGCCACAGAGACAGAAAAAGAGACTGTTAAAAACAAGCAAACAAACAAAAAAAGCAAGGGCACAGTGAAAAGAAAGCAGAGGCAGGTCACTTTCTTCCAGGAGCAGAGAAATGCAGGAAAACACAGCTCTTCATTTGCAATCATTGTCATAGTTTAACTCCAGGTTTAACTCCATAGTTCAAATAGTTTAACTCCAACTAAGTACCATGCAGCTTCTTGATCACGACCCTCACCTCTAGCTCCCCCGCCCAGCCCCAAAGTGGGATGGGAAAGAGAATTGGGAAAACAACCTAAAACCTGTGGGAGAAATAAGGACAGTTTAATAACTGAAACAAAATTAAATTTAATAAAAACAATAATTGCAATGAAAAAGGAGACAACAAAATGAGAAAGAGAATAAAACCCAAGAGAAATAAATGATGCACAATAATACCATAGCTCACCAGTTATGCCAGTCCTTCCCCAAGCAGTCATCTGTGACTCCTGGCCAGCTTCCCCCAGCTGGTGTACTGGGGATGATCTTCTATGGATGGAACATCCTTTTGGCCAGTTCAGGTCACCTGTCCCAGTCATGCTCCCTCCCAGCCTCTTGTGCACCTGCTCACTGACAGGCCATGGGACACTGAAAATCCTGGATTTAGGGTAAACCCTACTTAGCAACAACCAAAAAATCAGCGTGGTATCAAAGCGGTATCAGTTATTCTCATACTAAATCCAAAACAGAGCATTGTACCAGCTACTGGGAAGAAAAGTAACTATTCCAGCTGAAACCAGGGTAGTAATTCAACTGCATGACCATAGTTTTGTGGGAAGAACAGCACCCCTTCCTTCCTCTATGCTTTGTATTCAAGAAATCCTGACATTTCTGTTTTGATCTCCTATATTATTTTGTAAGAAGAAGTTATACTAGGCTTCCAGAAAACCTGTAAAAGATGTTTCTACCCTAATAATACTCCGTGTTTTACAAGGTGCTTATAGAAACGAAAGGACAGTATCTACTAGACAACAACGTAATCTGCTTAGGTGTGAGGACTGAAAAAATGTGCTACATAATGACATAATGAGCATACATAAACATAATGAGCAGGCAGTCATTTCAGTAGAACTCTGCGACGTCAGATATGGTCTTTTGAAGGTCAGCAGTTGAGATGATATACATTATTACAATTTTAGAAAAGGACCAAAAGTTGTTCCATCTGCATAAAATGTCCCATAAATTATTTTGTTAACCTTTGCAAATAACTAATTTTAAAATGCAATATGTTTTGGTGATCTACCTCATGGAAAGAGAGGTCCCTGGTTCAGCAGAAGGATGCAGCCATTATTCCCTGTGTTCTAATTGTTTATAGTTGTAGATCTACTGTGAAATCTATTTTGTTTTCACATAAGTTGTTGAAGCAGATATTTAATCATTCTCTTAAAAGATAGTTTTCTGATATACATATGTAAAAGTATAGACTCATAGAATAGTTTCGGTTGGAAAGGACCTTAAAGACCATCTAGTTCCCACCACCCTGCCATGGGCAGCAATGCCTTTCACTAGATCAGATTGCTCAAAGCTCCATCCATCCTGGTCTTGAACACTTCCAAGGATGGGGCATCCACAGCTTCTATGGGCAGCCTGTTCCAGTCCCTCACCACTCTCACAGTACAGAATTTCCTCCTAACAGCTAATCTAAACTTTTTCTGTTTGAAGCCATTCCCCCGTGTCCTGTCACTACATACCCCTATAAGAAGTCCCTCTCCACCTTCCTTCTAGGTTCTCTTCAGGTGCTGGAAGGCCACAATTAGGTCGCCCCAAAGCCTTCTTTTCTCCAGACTGGACAATCCCAGTTCTCCCAGCCTTTCCTCATAGGAGAGGTCCTCCATCCCTGTTATCATCTTGGTGGCCTCAACTGCACTTGCTCCAGCAGGTCCCCGTCCTTTCTGTTCTGCAGACCCCAGGGCTGGATGCAGCACTGCAGGTGGGGTCTCACCAGAGCAGAGCAGAGGGGCAGAATCCTCTCCCTCCCCTGCTGCCCACGGTGCTCTGGATGCAGCCCAGGTCATGTTTGACTCTCTGGGCTGCAAGTGCCCCTGGCTGGGTCAGGTCCAACCTTTCATGTATCAGCGATCTGTGTCTTCTTTTTTTGTAGAAATGTCTATTTCTTTAAAGATGGGGCAATTCTACGATTTTTTTTCTTTTATATCAAGCTTTTTCAAACCAGCTAGTTCTAAGACTGGGGAATGTTATTATGATAGACACATTTTGAGAGTTTTAGCTTTTAGCATAACAGGCAGACATGATGCAAAATAGGCTTGGAGGATGCAAAATAGGTTTGGAGAAGAGACACTGTGAAAAACCCAGAAATAACCATGAAATCTTTGAGGATTTCTAGATATGGAGGAGGCACATTTTAACTTCTCCAAAAAGCAAGGAGAAGACTGGTCAAGTGGGGAGAAAAAAAAAGAGAGAAATTGCAAAATGTGTGTATGCATTAATAGGAAATAAAAGCAGGATAAAATGTAAATGGAAGCTATAATTTAAAAAAATCCCTAAGAAATAAGAAGGAAGCACATAATTCTGTGAAGAGAGGAAAATATGCTGGAAAAGAAGAACAAAAGAGAAAAAATGTCACCATGGATATACTTGATTCCCTTTTAAACAACATATGGAAATCAGTCTTACAGCTGACCAGACAGGAGATTTGTTGTAAGTAAAGCTTATCTTAAAGGCAAAGCCGAATCACTTTTGTTTTCACTTTATTATGTATATATTAAAAAAAAACAAACCAGAAAAAAAGTAAAAGTGCATACCATGACAGAATTCAGACTAAGCAAGAAGAGGAAGTTATACCAGTATATCAGTGCATCTAGTTCACACAGCAAAAAGGTTATATTTTGGTACTGACACTGATTTCTCTATTGCTCTTTCCATCTTATGAGTCATATCACTGACATAGATCTATTTTTTAAAATTTATAGAAACATATTCAAAAAATGACCATATCTAAACCATCCTCTTACCTATTGATGAAGACATTCAGACAGGATTCATGTCCTAACCTGAGAGTTATTAGTCACATGCTTAAATGTAACTTAAAGGATGTGTAATAATTTCTGAAAGTTTATTCATATGCTTGAACAAGTGCTTTACCATAGAGAAGCCTAAACACCGATGTATTTCTCATCCTCTCATCCCTTTATTTGTGCACATTGCAAAGCATCAGCCACTTTGCTACTGATATTTTGAGTATTTGATGTAACCCATCAGGTCCTTTGTTGGCTATACTCCTTTATCCTGTGAATTTAGGGAAATAATTTTGATTTGCACTTATACTAGCCCATACTCTAGGGGACAGTAGCGCAGAAGGATTCACCAGAAAACCTGACTCAACAGTACTTTGGAGGCAAAATAAATAATCTCTGAAATGACAAATGAGGAGGCATCTAAGTCATCCATTAGAAAAATCCTGCTGCGAAGAGTACATGTGAAAATGGCAAGTTGAGAGGATGGGGACTTACCCCTCAGCTGAGCTGTAACTAACAGTGATTCCTTCCCACTACAGGATCGACATCTGCAAATCCTCTCCTGAAGGCAGGGACTCCCAATGACTGCTCTTCGGGGCTCACAGCAGGAACCAAGCAGCATTACAATGCATCTCAGTCTTGGGATTGAGGCTAGGAACCTCTCCGACTATTTGACGCACTCAGGTCCAGATGCCTTCCTGAGCAGTTGCACCAAGTCAATAAGAGACTTTAAGTTTCAACGACTTTGCAATTATTCACAGAGATGTTTTCTGTGTCTTGATGAGACAAAAAACAGGTAGTTGCACATATGATCGTTGAGAATCATCTGGGCAATGACTACAGCCAAGCTCTTGTTGACAGAGAAAAACAATGATGAAACAGTGCCTTTACTATTATTCATTGTTATGGAATAAAAATATTTTTAAATCAATAGCCCTTTTGAGTTGTACTCACCAGCAGAAAATAAAAGTTCTGAAGAATCGTATTTCCTGATGAACGTGGTTTGCTGCCCAGAGGCTGATACTCTGGGTGAATCTGAAAGTCCTCTAATTATTTTCTGAAAGGGTTGATTTATAAACAGTGAACTGTAAGGAGCTAAAATATCATCAGTTTTCATAATTTACTGTATTAATGAGCTTTAAAACTATACAATTATGCATATTGTAGTAGTTAATACATATATACATATAGATGCATAAATGGAAAATATGATTTCTGTTATCTACAGATAATCTTATAATTGGAAAGTATAAAAGATGATGTGTTGTTTTTTATTATCACACGGGGCTTTAAGGTTTGAAATAATTTAATAAAGGTTTCTGATGAAGCTGGAATAGTTGGTGACTCATAGGTCATCAGTGGGTGGCAGGTGAGAGAAGGAAAAGCCTAAAGCAGTTAAGGTTTTAATGAGACTCCGAGCTAGTTTCTAATTCAGAACATTCTTATTTATTATTTTTTCCTGTTATTTTAACCACTACACAATGTTAAATATATTCTCTTTTCTCAACTTTTGTTTAGTCTAATTTGTTCTTTCCCTTTTCTTCAGAGTATTTTTAAAAAGCAAAAATATTCTATCAGAGTTTTAAAAAATTGAAGCATTAGTAAATAAAATGATATTTTATCCATAATGTCATTCAGTTATTAGTCTTGTTTCTTAGGACTTCATAAGTTTTGACTAAAAAAAACCTACTATTAAAATATAACTTTAGTGATGCATCTTAACTTATTCAGCATGTATTTATTTAGAATTTAACTTGTGAAGAAAAGACAGAATTTGAAAAGCTTCTGCAATTTCCCAGGTACATTCAACTGAATATGTTAACGATTTCATGTATCAGGAAAGCTGTTGGCACCAGTTTAGCTGAGATTTCATGACAAGACCAGGAACAAAACTTTTGAGTGTTACGTTTTAACATATGAGACTGTTCTACCTATACCACCCCATCTGCATCTCCATCTGAATTCCTGAAGATGATCTTTTTATTGTCTTTTGGTTTCAGCCCTAATCTTATGATGGGGAATCTCTCCTCTCACCGTGTTAAGGGGAAGCAGCCATGTCCACAGCAACCATTCCTTTGGAGACGCTAATTTTGTGAGTCAGTTGGACTGGCTGAATCACAAGAGACTGAGAAGAAATACAACATTGTCCCCAGTGGCAAATAGAAGCCAAAGATAAAGTTTAGAGATATTTTGACTACATGAACTTCTTTGAATCTCTTCTGGTCTTCACTTTTCACAGGCTTATGTTCTTCCATGGGGAAGAAAAGCCTGGTTTCATGGTTTTTTTTCCCTAGAAACATAAACCATCACTGAACATTGGCAGATTCATTTACTTCTCATTAAAAAACATAAATAATGTAGTTCTGGTATGCTCCATTCTTCTTCCACTCTTTTTAGCTTCTCCAGTCTATTCTGTTATTCTTCACCAATGACTTCAAGGAGAAAACATGACCTCTCCTCTTTACACACAGGAGCAATAGGACCTCTTGTGCTAAGCAGAACAGGAGAGCAAATAATTTATATGGCTCACAGTCTGCCAAAATCAAAACAACTTCACAGAGCTTTTCATTATCACATAAACTAAGAGACAAGGCAAAAGAAAGTCTGAACATCTGTCCACACACATCTCTGCACCTCTTATATTTTCACAAAATGAAGGGGGTGCTGAGATTGAAATCTCTTTGGCTCAGCTCTCTGCCTGACAGTCTGGAAAGATGCATAGGGCTGTGATCTGAGTGAAGTCCTCAGCACCTCTCCACATCTAGAAGACATATGGTTTCTTATATATGCTCTAAGTAAGAGAATAAGTAGTGTTTCTTACTATGGTGAAATAAATAAACCAATTAACTGCCAGCCCAATAGCAGCAGAAAACCGTGCTACCCTCTCCAAAGCATTTTGACCAGAACTGACAGCATAATATGCACAAGTTTCTTACTGTGTCCCAAACAATTCATAAGGGAACACACTGACTCTGCAGCAAAATGACAGTTTGATGCTGAACTTTCCTGCAACTTCAACTTACCTTAAGGAACCTCCACAGCAGGTTGAGTATCAACCCCAAACTGAATAGAGGCAGAGGACTGTTACAACCCACAAGATTAATCAAATTACTAAATCTAAATGAAATCTTAAAAAAAACTAGGATTTAAAATTATTGGATCATAATTCTTCTTCTAAGACAAACAGTCACATGTGGATTCGGTTCCAGTCACCACACTATGACTGCATGTTGTCATGTTGGTGCATTGAAATAAATAAATCCATTAGATTTTTACCCAGGACAAGAATATTCATCCTCCCTGAGCTTCCACATTAGTATCCATGGTGTCTGAAGGCAAACATTAATGATCTTCATATTTTAAAATCTCTAATGTGAAAGCTGTCCTTGATCAATTAGAATGACTCCAAGGCTCTACCTGCTATTCACATCAGTTTAATAATCTCTGTGTACAATATTTCTAAAGACCTTAGCAGCAGTAAAAGTGATTTTGTGTTTCTTGATTTTATTTTTTTCTGCTGCAGAGTTCACATTCAATCATTTTAAAGAATTTGTTTTCCACACAGCTGCTTCTATGCATGTACAAGTGTCTTATGAAGGGAAAAAAAAAGAAAGCTGTTCTCCAACAAAGTAAGGTAGGACTAAGGATTGCTTTGACCTGGATTTCATTAACCAAACCTACAAATAATTCAATGACTAATAGTATAGATTTTTTTAAATCATATCAACCAATGATTTCCTATTCTTCCTGTCACTGTACTAGGCCAGAAAAGGAAGATAGCATTTTGCTAGGTACTGTACACAACAAGAACGAATTCCTTCTCTTTTACAAAATAAATTATTTGAAATTTTGAAAAGAAACAAAGGAGTTAAACAGAAGGATGGGGTCAAGAGTGAAACAAAGCTATTCAGTGTGACAGGTGGCTGCCTTGGTACTTCATGGACTTTCTTTTTCTATGCATGATAGTGAAGAAGCTCACTGAATCACAAATGACTTACCATGATTTCACGTGAGATAAGAGTGAGGCCCTTCAAAAAATATGCATGCTGTTGAATTTCTAGGAGAGAGTGACAAGGAGGTAGTTTTGTATGCAAAGACAACCAATTCATAATCCAGCTAAGATCAAAAGCAAAAACTCTACTGAAGAAAATCATAACAGCCAACTATAACCTAGATGGTGGTTTTTGGACAAAATGTATGTAGTCTTCTACCTAAGATTATAGTGATAAAATTAAAATCAACCAGAAAATGTTGTTTGGAAATTATCAGTTGCAGCAAATTTAGGGTTAATTTGTAATAAAAACCTACCTTGTTTTAGCTTTTAATACCTTTAGTTTGCATACACAGAATTTCCAGAGAACCTTTAAGCATGACAGTTGATATAATACTTTCATGATCTTGTATATAATGATGTCCAAACATCAAAAGAAAGACTAATGTAATATACAAACTGTAAAGGTTATTTTAAAGTATTAACTAAGTATATGCCCTTTAGCACTGAATGTTGTGCATTTGTTTTGAAGTATCTAGAATCCATGCACATAATTTTCTCATTATGTTGCCCCTGTACTTTTAATTCAACATTATTTTTCTTTTACTAGAAAACACAACTTTTCCCTCTCTTCTTCACTATTACTCTATGGCAGTGGCAAACCTCCCCACTTCCAGCTCTCCTGAATTATCTTAATGTCCTTTTACTGGCTATGGATTCTGACCTAGGCAATCACAGATTGGTTTACTTAACTCCACCATTCTGTTTTTCCTCAGGTACAAGCTGAACACCAGGGAAAGGTTAAGGAGTCTCCCTGGGTCATGCTAGGGAGGTCTCGGCACAGGTCCCTTCCAGCCCTTCTGTCACCACACTAGCCTTCTGTCACCTTTGGCTGGGCTGTATAGCACAGTTCACAACATAGACACTAACACTGGGGAACCGTACTGCAGAAAAAAACAAAAAAGAATTCTTGGCCTCTGATCTTAAATTTTCTTCTAGTTACGTTCATCTTCATCCCATAACTCATATACTGAATTCAGCAAGTAGCACAGGTTCTACACAATGGTGAAGAATTACGCGACTGGGGTAGATCAGCTGCCTGCTAGCAAAAACTCTCTGCAGGAAAGTAAAAAATAAAAAATAAATATCATGTGTGTATTATCACAGAGCAATGAGGAAACTGAATTTAGGTTAAGTGGTCCTTCATAACAGTGATAGTACTACTCCTGTTGTCTGGATTTCTTAGAAAAGGTAGCCAAACCCGGACACTGAACTCAGTTTTCTGGTGCATATAAAAAATGTCCAGAACCCTTTGCGGACTTAAAAAGTGTGATTCTGCAGAAATGAAACCATAAGTCTTCAAAAGGAAACAGGCCTGCACAATGTTAACGTAATCTTTCTGGATTTCAGTAAAGCATTTGATACTTACACAATATCCTTCTGGATAAAATGTCCGGGATTCAACTGAATAAACACATCATGCGATGGTTGAGCCACTGGCTAACAGGTCGGGCATAAATGTTGCTAGTGGCTGGGGTAACATCAGACTGGTGACCTGTCACTGGTGGAGTTCTTCATCGGTGGCCCCATGCTCTTCGATATCTTCATAAGTAACTTGAATGCAGCATTAGAAGGGATATTAAGTTTGCAGACGACACAAAATTGGGAGGAGCTGTTGATTCCCTTGAAGGCAGAGAAGCCCTGCAGAGAGGCCTCAGCATATTAAAGAGATGGTCAATTACCAACCATATGAAGTCCAACAAGAGAAAATGCTGGATTCTGCATCTGGCATGGGGCAACCCTGGATGTATGTACAGACTGGGGAATGACATGCTGGAAAACAGTGCTGTGGGAAGGGACCTGGAGGTCCTGGTTGGTGGAAAGCTGAAGGGGAGTCAGCAGAGCCCTGGCAGCCAGGAGGGTCAACAGTGTCCTGGGGGTCATCAGGCACAGCATGGCCAGCTGGGCAAGGGAGGGGATTGTCCTTCTCTGCTCTGTACTGGGGTGGCCTCACATCAAGTCCTGGGGGCAGTTTGGGGTGCCACAATATAAGAAAGTTATAAAACTATTAGAGAGTGTCCTAAGGAGGGCTATGAGGATAACGAAGGACCTAATGAAGGGCAGCCAAATGAGAAGCAGCTGAGCTCACTTGATCTGTTTAGCCTGAAGAAGAGGAGACTGAGGTCAGACCTCAACACAGGCTACAACTTCTTCACGAAGGGAAGAGGAGGGACAGACACTGATCTCTTCTCTGTGGTGACCAGTGACAGGACACAAGAGTGTTGCATCGCGGGTGCAGGCTGCTTGGCACCGCAACCTTCCTGCAAGCATCTCCACAGGGGAAGGCACTCCAGTCGGGCAGAGGAGGCCACCACTCTCGTACGCACAGCCGATGGAAATAAGGTGACCGAGGCAAGGAGGGGTCCTCATATGGGTTCCCAGCGGCGTTTATTAGCAGCAGAGGTCGACGCCTATGCAGCGGCAGACCTCAACACCTATCCGCACACTGGAAGGGTGCTGGGAGAAAGACAAGGAGAGGTGGAGGGTTCAGGTTTAAGTATGGATGCAAATGGAGGAGGAGTTAAGCAGCAGGGACCAATCAACGGGGAGGGCAAGTGGCAGGACAAGTATATACCAATGGGGAAGCAGGCTGGGGAGAACAGGCAGAGGGGCAAACCAATGGGGAAACACAGAACTGAGAACTCACTAGAAACTAATCTTCTATGGTAAACTGGGGGGGCAAGCTGGCCAACAGGCTGACTACCAAAGGGGTTGCGGGATACAGAACATG
>WEKY01061469.1:0-10665 GCA_013390045.1 Picathartes gymnocephalus
CCAAGAGTTTTCCATGAATCCAATGGGAAGTTTTCCATGAATCCAGGGGGGAGTTTTCCATGAATCCAATGGGGAGTTTTCCATGAATCCAGTGGAGAGTTTTCCATGAATCCCAGGAGTTTTCCATAAATCCAAGGGGGATTTTTCCATGAATCCCAGGAATTTTCCATGAATCCAGTGGGGAGTTTTCCATGAATCCCAAGAGTTTTCCATAAATCCAGTGGAGAGTTTTCCATGAATCCCAGGAGTTTTCCATAAATCCAGGGGGGAGTTTTCCATGAATCCCAGGAGTTTTCCTTCCATGAAACCCAAGAGTTTTCCATGAATCCAGTGGGGAGTTTTCCATGAATCCCAGTGGAAAAGAATGAACTGGGAAATGTGAAATTGATGGGAAAAATCCCATTGCTGGATCTGAGCCCATCCCAAATCCTGCTCTTCTGGACAATCCCGATGTTTGTGTTCTCTGGGATTCCGGGATCGTGCTCCTTTCTCCTTTTCCATAAATCCCTGGGCCACCAGAGGAGCTGCTGGGCAAACTTTTAGCTTGGAAAATCCTGTGGATGTTGTTTGGGAAGCGAATCCAAACTGAGTTCCTTGGAGCAGCTCCGGGGCGGAATAAATTCCGTGTCCTCTGGAGAGCTGGAATTGGTTTTTCCAAGCCCTGAAAGAGGCTCCAACAAATCCCTGGAGCGGCTCCCAGTGGGAATAAATTCCGTGTCCTTTTGGGAGCTGGAATTGGCTTTTCCAAGGCCTGAAAGAGGCTCCAGGAAATCCCTGGAGCGGCTCCCAGTGGGAATAAATTCCGTGTCCTTTGGGAGGTGGAATTTCCTTTTCCAAGCTCTGAAAGAGGCTCCAACAAATCCCTGGAGCAGCTTCCAGTGGGAATAAATTCCGTGTCCTTTGGGAGGTGGAATTTCCTTTTCCAAGCTCTGAAAGAGGCTCCAACAAATCCCTGGAGCAGCTTCCAGTGGGAATAAATTCCGTGTCCTCTGGAGAGCTGGAATTTCCTTTTCCAAGGCCTGCACAGATGGAAAAGGTGTCACCTGTGGGTGACAAATCCCTGGAACGGCTCCGGAGCCTCCGTGGGGACATCCCAGAGCAGCTCCTTGATCCAAACAAAGCCGGGTTTGGGATTTCCTGGGATTTCATGGAATTTTTTGTCCCCTTTTTGCAGGCTCCTGGCGGGGGAGGTGCTGCAGCTTGGAAAAGCGGTGCTGGCAGTGCTGGAAAACAGAAGGAGGTAAGGATGGAAAAAAGCAGGATTAAAAGGATGGAGTGTATGGAAAAAAGGGATTTTTGATCTTCCAGGAGGTGGGATTGGATGGGATTTAAGGCCTTTTCCAGCCCAAACCTTTCCAGGATTCCATGATATTCCTCTTTCTCAGGAATCTTTCCCCTCCTCCCACAGTGGGATCACCAAATTCCTGCCCTTTTTCCATCCATGAGCTCTGGGATGCTGGAATTTGGGATCATTTTCCCTTGGGATCTCTCGGTCCCTATTTCCAGGCTCACGGAGCCAGGACCACCAGGAGGCCCCTGCTGGGATCAGATCCCATAAATCCATCACCCAAACCTGCCCCAAATCCCAGTTTTTCCCATAAATCCATCACCCAAACCAGCCCTAAATCCCAGTTTTTCCCATAAATCCATTGCCCCAACCTGCCCCAAATCCCAGTTTTTCCCATAAATCCATCACCCAAACTCGCCCCAAATCCCAGTTTTTCCCATAAATCCATCACCCAAACCTGTCCCAAATCCCAGTTTTTCCCATAAATCCATCGGCCAAACCTGCCCCAAATCCCAATTTTTCCCATAAATCCATCACCCAAACCTACCGCAAATCCCAGTTTTTCCCATAATTCATCACACAAATCCCATTTTTTCCCATAAATCCATCACCCAAATCCCAATTTTTCCCAGAAAACCATCACCCCAACCTGCCCCAAATCCCAGTTTTTCCCATAATTCATCACACAAATCCCATTTTTTCCCATAAATCCATCACCCAAACCTGCCCCAATTCCCACATTTTCCCATAAATCCATCACCCAAATCCCAATTTTTCCCAGAAAACCATCACCCCAACCTGCCCCAAATCCCAGTTTTTCCCATAAATCCATCACCCAAACCTGCCCCAAATCCCAGTTTTTCCCATAAATCCATCATCCAAACCTGCCCCAAATCCCAGTTTTTCCCATAAATCCATCACCCAACCCACCCCAAATCCCAGTTTTCCAGCTCGTGTCAGATATCCCCCAAAATGTGAGGGTAGGATGGAATATTTGGGGAGAAAAAGTAACAGAAATTCGGGATTATCGCTGGAAGAAATCAGAGACGTCATTTGGGGTGGGGATCTCGTTCCTTTGGACCCAGAACTTTGAATTGGCAGGAATTTTATCCATTGGATTTTACCCCTTGAATTTTATCCAGTGGATTTCATCCACTGAATTTTTATCCGTTGAATTTTATCCACTGAAATTTTATCCCTTGAATTTTTACCATTGAATTTTATTCCCAGGAATTCATCCACTAAATTTTATCCCTTTAATTTTTTCCACTGAATTTCATCTACTGAATTTCATCCACTAAATTTTATCCACTGAATTTCATCCATTTAAATTTCATGCGCTGAATTTTATCCATTGAATTTCATCCATTAAATTTTATGCTCTGAATTTTATCCATTGAACTTTTTCCATGCAATTTTATCCATTGAATTTCATCCATTAAATTTTATCCATGGAATTTCATGAACGGAATTTTATCCATGGAACTTCATCCACTGAATTTCATCCACTAAATTTCACGCACTGAATTTTTATCCATTGAATTTTATCCATTAAATTTTATCCACTGAATTTTATCCATTGAACTTTTTCCATTGAATTTTATCCATGGAATTTCATTCATGGAATTTTATCCATGGAATTTCATCCACTGAATTTCATCCATTAAATTTTATCTACTGAATTTTATCCACTGAATTTCATCCATTGAACTTTTTCCGTGGAATTTCATCCATTGAATTTTATCCATGGAATTCTATCCACTGAATTTCATCCACTAAATTTCACGCACTGAATTCTTATCCATTGAATTTCACCCATTAAATTTCATCCATTAAACTTTATCCACTGAATTTTATCCATTGAACTTTTTCCATTGAATTTTATCCATGGAACTTTATCCACTGAATTTCATCCATTGAATTTTATCCATGGAATTTCATTCATGGAATTTCATCCATTAAATTTTATCCTCTGAATTTTTATCCATTAAATTTCATCCCCTGAATTTCATCCATTGAATTCATCCGTGGAATTTCATCCCCTATCGATCCTCTACGATTTTTCCAAAGCTCCTTCTCTTCCTGAACTAAACCTGAGCTAATTAAATTAATTACTCAGCGCAACGCCGCGATTTAAGGCCTGAACGCTTGATTTTCCCTTCAAATGAAGTTTGGGGTTATTTTTTCCCCCCTTGAACCCAACGTGTGGCCGTTCCTCCTGGAGGTGCCTTTGGAACGTTGCTCCAATTCCCGTTTTTACACTTCCCAGGAGGAAGAGCTCTTCCCGTTCAACCTGGATGAGTTCGTCACGGTGGACGAGGTGCTGGAGGAAGCCGAATCTCCGGTGACCCCGCGGCGAAACCCACCCAGGGCCAAGAGAAAAGAAGCTCCCAAAGCCAACCCTTCGGAGCCGTTATCCAAGAAGAGGAAAGGGAAGAATTCCGGAGGGAGCGCGGCCGAAGGTGAGCTGTCCTTTGTCACCTTGGATGAGATCGGGGACGAGGAGGACGCCCCGGTGCCGCTGCCGGGCGTCGACCCCCGGGGCCTGCTGGTGGTGGATGAGGTGGTGGAAGAGGAGGAGCTGTCGGAAGCGGTGAAGGATCCGCAGGCGCTGCTGACGTTGGATGAGATCTCGGAGCAGGAGGAGCTGGGTTCCCACAGGGACGGGTCCCGGGTGGAATTGGAGGAGCGGGATCTGAAGGCCGAGCCCTTGGTGACGGTGGATGAGATTGGGGAGGTGGAGGAGCTGCCCCTGAACGAGCCCGCGGAGCTGAGCGCCGCCGAGGAGGGAAAAGCCAATCCCACGGATTGCGCCGCCTCCCAGGTGCCCAACGATCCCAACGCCTTGGTGACGGTGGATGAGATCCAGGAGGACAACGAGGACAATCCCCTGGTCACTCTGGATGAGGTCAATGAGGATGAGGATGATTTCCTGGCTGACTTCAATCACCTCAAAGAGGAACTAAACTTTGTTACAGTCGATGAAGTCGGCGACGAGGAAGAAGAAAACGCTTTCCCAGGGAAAAACCTGCCCGAGGATGAAGAAGATATTGTTGCTGTTGCAGGACCAGAAGAAATGGGAATTCTGGGGGATACAAATCCAGAGGAGGAAATGGCTGAAGTGTCCAAGCCAAAAGGTGAGGAACATCAAGGCCAGGTTGGAGCCACCTGGGCTGGTGAAGGTGTCCCTGTCCATGTCCTTTAGGTCCCTCGCAACCCAAACCATTCCGTGATTCCAGTGTGCCATTCCATGATTCTGGTTCGCCATTCCATGATTCCGGTCCGCCATTCCATGATTCCATCCCAACATGCATTTCTGTCTCCAGCAGCTCAGCTGGGATCAGCAAATGCAGAGCCGAAGTCTCAGCAGAAGAAAACGACTTCGTCGGGAGTCCCCAAGGCGCAGAGCACTCCCAAAGGTAAATCCAGAGGAACCATCCCAAACACTCCCAGTTTTCCTGGCCGGAAGATCCTTTCCTGCCCAGAGTTTGAAAATTCCTCTGGTGCCTCACAACCACAGCGAACCTCCAAGTCAGGGCCCAGAATCCGTGGTTTTTCTTGGCTCCTCCAAACCCCCGTTTAACCAGTTGGTTAAACTTGGAAGCCTCTCATGGAAAGTTCGGTTTTTTTCCCTAAAATTCCCAAATCCCCGTGGAATTACTGATTATTATTAGCCCAGTGCAGTGTGTTGTCTCTCGAGTGTTGCCATCCTGTGGCGAGTTTTATTCCCAACATTCGGGGTCTGGAAAAGGGGGAATTGCTGCCAGAGCTGTGAAATGGGGGTGAGAGATGTAGTGAATTCCATGGGGTCATTCCTTCAGGAACTGCTCCAGCATGGATCACTTTTCCATGGGGTTATTCCTTCAGGAACTGCTCCAGCTTCCATGGGGTCATTCCTTCAGGAACTGCTCCTGCATGGATCACTTTTCCATGGAGTCATTCCTTCAGGAACTGCTCCAGCGTGGATCACTTTTCCATGGGGTCAGTCCTTCAGGGACTTCCTGAATTGCCATGGGGTCATTCCTTCAGGAACTGCTCCAGCCTCCATGGGGTCACTCCTTCAGGAATTGTTCCAGCTTCCATGGGGTCATTCCTTCAGGAACAGCTCCAACATGGATCACTTCTCCATGCGCTCAGTCCTTCAGGGACTTCCTGAATTTCCATGGGGTCTTTCCTTCAGGAACAGCTCCAACATGGATCACTTTTCCATAAGCTCAGTCCTTCAGGGACTTCTTGAATTTCCATGGGGTCTTTCCTTCACGAACTGCTCCAAAATGAATCACTTTTCCATGGGTTCAGTCCTTCAGCAACTGCTCCAACCTCCATGGGGTCAGTCCTTAGGAACAGCTCCAACATGGATCACTTTTCCATGGGGTCAGTCCTTCAGGAACTGCTGCAGTGTGGGTCCCTCTTCCATGGGATCAGTCCTTTAGGAACGGGTCACNCACTTTTCCATGGGGTCAGTCCTTCAGGAACTGCTGCAGTGTGGGTCCCTCTTCCATGGGATCAGTCCTTTAGGAACATGGGTCACTTTTCCATGGAGTCTTTTCCTTCAGGAACTGCTCCAGCTTCATGGGGTCAATCCTTCAGGAACAGCTCCAAAACGGATCACTTTTCCATGGGGTCATTCCTTCAGGAACAGCTCCAACATGGATCACTTTTCCATGGGGTCATTCCTTCAGGAATTGTTCCAGCTTCCATGGGGTCAGTCCCTCAGGAACTGCTCCTGCATGGATCACTTCTCCATGGGGTCAGTCCTTAGGAACAGCTCCAACATGGGTCACTTTTCCATGGGGTCAGTGCTTCAGGAACATGGGTCACTTTTCCATGGAGTTATTCCTTCAGGATCTGCTCCTGCATGGATCACTTTTCCATGGGGTCAGTCCTTCAGGGACTTCTTGAATTTCCATGGGGTCATTCCTTCAGGAGCTGCTCCAGTATGGCTCCCTTTTTCCATGGGGTCAGTCCTTCAGCAACTGCTCCGTTATGGATCACTTTTCCATGGGGTCAGTCCTTCAGGAACATGGGTCACTTTTCCATGGAGTCTTTTCCTTCAGGGACTGCTCCAGCTCCCATGGGGTTGGTTGCTTATTCCCAGAAAATGTTGTATTTCTTGGAAATGGAGATGACCTGTGGATTGAAACAGGGAAGGGACCAGCTTGGGTTAAAAACCTGATTTTTGGCACGTTGGGGGACTGTAATTTCCCCCTGAGGAATCACCGATTCCCCAGATTTGGCTGAAGGAAGGTGAGGTTGGAATATTCCTTGGAGCTGGGTGTGGTGACTGTGGTGTTTCCTCAGCTCTGGACATCCTGGTGCCCAAGGCCGGATTCTTCTGCCACATCTGCTCCCTCTTCTACGCCGACGAACCCTCCATGATCAACCACTGCAGGACCCCCCTGCACCGAGAGAACATGGAGGTACCACCAGAAATGGGAAAATCCCCCCAAATCCTTGGATCCAGGGCTGCCGAGAATTCCCTGGGGGTTCACGCTTCACTGGGTTTGGGAATACGCAGCCCATAGGAATATGGAATGTTTTTATTCCATGCCCAGATTGTCGGGAATGCTGATCCCTGAGATTCCCCTCAGGAGCTGCCCGTGTCATCCCAGGAGCCAAATTTGGGGTTTTATGGGACAAAATCCCACCTTGGCTGTGGGAGGAGCTGAGCAAACCTGGCCCAGGTAGTTCCCGGCCCAGGTTTTTCAGGGATAATCCTGGAAAATCCCTGCAGCACCATCTCTTCTGCCTTTCCATCCACAGAAATTCATGGCCAAGCAGCAGGATAACGACGGGGAAGAGCCAAGCTCCAGGTGATGGGAGCACGGAAGGACCTTCCCGGGAGTGACACTTCGGGGCCAGTCAGATCTGTGTGTTTGGATTTCCTGTGTCGTTTGGGGTCGGGAAGGAGCATCCACGGTGTAAAAAAAATTGGAGCTGGGAACAGACTAAAAACCAACCCAGGAGAGAAGGTTGGATTTGTGTCTCCGCTCGTCCGACGTGGGACAGACCGTGCCAGGTGTCCCCCAGGAAATAAATCCAGTTCTTACTGTATAGTTACCCCAGGGCTTGAGTTTGGGGTCTTTCCTCGGGGTTTGGTGACTCTGGATGGTGCTGGAGATCCAGGGAATCGATGTGGATGGATCCAGGGAAGGGTCTGGAGCTCCAGGAGCAGCTGAGGGAGCCTGAAGAAAAGGAGGCTCAGGTGGGACCTTGTGGCTCTGCACAACTCCTGACAGGAGGGGACATCCAGGGGGTGTTGGGAACAAGGGACAGGACAAGGGGAAACAGCCCCAAGCTGTGCCAAGGAAGGTTTGGGGTCGGATGTTGGGAAAATTCCTCCTGGAAAGGGCTGTCCAGCCCTGCCAGTGGTGGAGTCCCCATTCCTGGAGGGATTTGACGCCCTGTGGATGTGGCGCTTGGGCACACGGCCGGTGGTGGCCTTGGCAGAGCTGGACTCCATGGTCTCCGAAGGTTTTTCCAGCCCAAACAATTCCATGAGGCCCTGCCCTGCACCCAACCTGCCCCCAGCCCCCTCAGTTCCATGGTGACATTCCAAACCTGGGGGCCCCTCTGGAGCACTCGTCCGTTCCTGGGGCTCATGAGCAATCGACGGAGCCACCGCAGGAATTCCAGAATTCCTTTAATTCCTTTGCCCGTGGCCGGGGCGTGGGGGCACCCACTGCATTTTTTGGGAGCACACGGGAACCAAAACTCCCCGTGGGCTTCAGCAGGATGGGTCAGAGGGGGAAACTCGGATTAACTCCTTGGGAGTGCGCAGCTTCTCTAAGGTGGGATCAGTGCCAGGGTCCAGCGAGCCGTAGGTGTGGGGAAGGCCCTGGAGGCCAGGACGGGCAGGGCTGGGGGGCGCTGACCCCCAGCTCCGAGGGGATGTGTCCCCTGCTCCACTGGCCAGCCCTGGGCACAGCTCTTGGTCAAGAAAGTCCTTCCCATTGGGACATCTCTTGGTTGATGAATTCTTCCCATTGGGACAGAGTTTTGTGTCCGGTGGCGTTCCCTTGGCACTGCCCCGTGTGTCTCTTGGTGTCCCCTGGGCATGGATCTTGATTGATCAAGTCTTTCATTTGGGACATCTCCTGCTGGATGGATTCTTCCATGTGGGACATCTCCTGCTGGATTAAATCTTCCCATTGGGACAGGGTTTTGTATCCGTTGACGTTCCCTTGGCACCGTTCTTGGTGTGTCTCAGCTTTTCCTTGGCACGGGTCTTGGTCGATGTAGTCTTCCATGTGGGACATCTCTTGGTCGATGAGTTCTTCCATTTGGCATGGCTCTTGGTGGATGGATTCTTCCATGTGGGACATCTCCTGCTGGATTAAATCTTCCATGTTGGACATCTCTTGGTTGATGAAGATGGAGTCTTCCCACTGGGACATCTCTTGGTGGATTAAATTTTCCCACTGGGACAGGGTTTTGTATCCATTGACGTTCCCTTGGCACCGTTCTTGGTGTCTCCTGGCTTTTCCTTGGCTCAGATCTTGGTTGATCAAGTCCTCCATTTGGGACGTCTTGGATTCTTCCATTTGGGACATCTCTTGGTGGATGAATTCTTCCATGTGGGACATCTCCTGGTGGATTAAGTCTTCCCATTGGGACAGAGTTTTGTATCCATTGGCTTCCTCTTGGCACAACTCTTGGAATCCATTGGCTTTCCCTTGGCACTGCCGTTGGAATCCATTGGATTCCCCTTGGCACAACTCTTGGAATCCATTGGCTTTCCCTTGGCACTGCTGTTGGGATCCCTTGCCTTGCCCTTGGCACGGTTCCTGCTCTCTCCTGCCTTTCTCCCGGCACAGCTCTTGATCGATGAATTTTTCCACGTGGGACATCTCCTGGGTGATTAACTCCAGCCATCGGGACAGATCTTTGCATCCGTGGACGTGCCCCTGGCCCAGCCCTTGGGATCTCTTTCCGTGCCCTTGGAATCCCCGTGGATCTGTGCCGTGCCCCCCTTGGCACAGCCCTCGGGCACCGCAGAATTCCCACCCTTCCTGCTCCACAGCCAACATCCCCTGTCCCTCCTGGGACCGGAGCCTCCACGGCTCCTGGACCGGCTGGAAGTTGGGATTTGCCTTCTCCAGGGGCATCTCCAGAGGGATCCAGGGGGATCTCCTGGGAATGGCCCTGAACCCTTCGGGGTCGCACTGGGATCAGGGCAGGGCGCAGCTCCCACGTCACAAAGGGACATCCCGGCACCCCCAACAACCACGGGACCCTCTGGAACCTTCTGGAACCTTCTGGAGCTGCAGCCCCGGGGAGAGTTTTGCCCCAGCCCCACACGACACCGGGGATGTGCAGGGGGGATTGTCCAGAGACAGCCTGGATGGGGCCATCCAGAGACACCTGGAGACGCTTGAAATCCGGGAGAACCTGAGGAGGTTCAGCCAGACCAGGTGGAATCCCCGAGTTCCTGGGGGGAGACTCGTTGGGAGCATCCCTGTGGGAAGGACTCTGGGGACACGGGGACAGTGACACGACCCTGTCCCAGCCGGGATCGGTGGCTTTGACCCCATTGCTGACCCCCCTGTGCTCGTGGGCTGTTGAGGGGCCACATCTTCCCGCTGCGATTCCTGTTGGGAAAATCCACGGCGCCTTTAAGGCATCTTCCAAGCGGGATCTGGCAACCCCCGCGGCGCTGCACCAGGAAATTCCTGACATCCCGGGAAGCGCTGAGCCAGCCCCAGCCGGGGCCCTGTGCGTGCCTTGGAGCCGGGAAGGGCGCCAGGAATTCTGCAAACCTCGAAAGTGCCGAGCCGCGGCCGGCCCTGCTGAGCCCCTGCCAGAGCCTCGAGAGAACAAAAGCCTTCCCAGCATCCAGCCCTTGGAATGGGGCCGGGAATGCTCCGTCCTCCGGGCCGGGCGGGCCCCGCGCCAGCCCCGCTGTCCCCCGGGATGGCGAAGGAGCATCTCCCGGTGGAGCAGATGCGAAAGATCCCGGTGTGGCAGCCCCGGGTGCCCCAGAGCCGGACGAGCGTGTCCCACTCCTTCCTCAGCCAGGCAGGGCTCTGGGACAGTCCCGGAGGGGACAGGGATGGGGACAAGGGACAGGGATGGCACCAGCTCCGCCGGCTCCGCTGCCCTGCCCGCTCCGCAGAAAATCCCGATTAAAGAAGGAAAAGTCAAGCCCGGCAAGTTCTTTCGGGGCGGAAAACGAGCGCGTGTGAGACCCCGCGCAGGGGTCGGGGGAGAGGCGGGACCCAGAGCCCTTCCCCGGCACCCGGACCCGCACCCCGAACCTCTCCCGGGGCACCCCCGAGGGGTCGGGCCCGGGGGCCGCCCCTCTCTCGGCCGGGTTCGGCCCCGCTCCGCCCGCAGCGGCGGCTCCGGGACCTCCCGGGTCCCCGGGCTCGGCCGGC
>WEKY01061473.1:1634-26220 GCA_013390045.1 Picathartes gymnocephalus
AATATTGTTATTAAAACTGTTTGAATTTTTGATAAAACTATGTTTAATTGAAAATACCAGCTATTCAAGTAAAAGCATTTTTCTGGAAAGGGATTAGTTGTTCAAATTTCTGATCTAGACAAAGAGATTTTTAGATTTCTAGGGAATCCCAGAGATTCCAGAGCTTTGAAGTTTCTTGGCTTTGGTAAATTATAATCAGGGCCCTGTCTCAGAAATTAGAAGCCTGTGAAAACTGTTAACTGCAGCCTCCGTCAGAATATTTAGACCCCACCTTGCCTGGGAGTTGGAAGCATAGAAGTCTGTGGTAGGTTGCAACCATATGTTTTTATCTATTTTCTTACAACTAACTTCAGTTAAAGCAATACCTTCTCATGCTTTCTATCTTCCAACTATATTTTCTACTTCATCCCTATTTTGTAGTACTAATGCTATCTCCTTGCTAATTCAGTCTTTTCAGTTAATCCATATATTAATTCATTTTGTATGGTTGCCAAATATCCACATTTTAGAAATATGGGTACTTCAAATAAAATTCACATTTTTCATTTCCCTTGATAACTACTGCACTTACAAAATTACATTCTTATTATCTCCTATAGAAATTCTATCACTGTGTTCCTGCAACACATGACATGGCACATAGACCATATAGCTTTTCCTGGACAGCATTGAGTATGCTGAGATTAATAAAATAAAATAATTCCACACATGGTTTCTCATAATCTTTGATAATTAGTATTCCACTCCAGACTTCAGTAGCAAGATATGCTATTGAATAGCTTTTTAGAGCTATTCAATTTATTTAAAGAAAACCTCTCAGAAAGCAAGCTTTCTGTGTGTTCTGCAGTTATTATTGCATGGAAACTAATGTCTTAAGGATGTCCTGTGTAATACATTGTGGAATTTTGATTTTGAAACATGATTGTCTCTAGTGACATACAGTTAAGTCTCTAGTGTTTAGAAATTTAAGGCAATATGTAATAAAAGTTGGATACCTTTATGGAAGTCAAAGTGGTCTTTTCACACAGAAACAAATAAAACTTTTATTGTAGTTTCTTTGTCACCTTAGTCTTGGAAATATCTAGGCTTCAGAATCTGTCAGGATAGCTAGGAAAAGAATAGAGTTGAAAAATATCAAAAAGTGGGAGAAGAAAAACTATTTTTCAGAAAGATAATGACTGTAAAATGAGAGGAGGCAGGTTGGAACTGGTTCAACTGGGCACCTGAGACTGACTGAAAAGATAAGGGGGAAAGTTTAAAAGTTCTACTTAGGAACATATATCAGAGAGGACATAACCTAGAAGCCGAGTAGAAAAGGAAAACAGGGCAAGCTGTTTTCATATGTGAACTAAAAGAAAATTGGCTTCCTGGAACACATGTAGTGGAAGGGAATCACCCCAATTAGGTCAATAGCTAAAAGGGGATAATTAGTAAATTGTTCAGAAATTGAGGTAAGAACAGGAGAACACAGCAGAATAGGAATAGACATTAAATAATGCAGCTATACATTAAATTATGAAAGTCGCTCTGATCATAAAAAAAAAAAAGCCTCAGCAAAATCTGCAGCCATAAGATTTTTACATCAAGATGAATATGTGCTCTTTAATGTATTAGCAGGTGTTTCAAGAAGGCTGTATAAACCATTATGCATGGAGAACCCTTTTTATGATTGTTTGGAGAGCTCTAGTCTGATCTACTGAAATAAACCTAATTACGTATCCATATGCTCAATCTCATTTATAAACAGTGGAGAGAAAATAAAGATATTTTGCTGCTGATACTGCTATTGTTGTTATAGCCTGCTGCTGTGGGTATCACTGAAGCAGTTAGGTCCCTTCTCTCCTTCTGTACTACAGTATGTTAATTTCTGGAATGCACTCTGTTCTTGGTAAACAAAATAGCCTTCCTGTAACACTTGGTTATGAAAACATATTTCTATGTGCAATAAAAGCATGCCTGTCTTCTAAGAGTTGCACACACTTGCTACCCAACATTTTTCTTGACAATAGTCCCTGAAAAAAGCAAGTCAGACATACACAAATAAACAAAAACCATAGGTGCCTGTATGGAAATGGCTTGTAACTGTAGAAAAATAGATGGGTTAAAATAGCAACAACCCTCAAAAAGATTTTAAAAACCCCAACTAAAGAAAAAAACAAAATCACCTACCCTCCCCCAAAAAAGCACTAAACCAACAACCTTAAAAAAAATTTCAAGGCATTTGCCTGATTGGTCACATGAAATCAGAGTTTTAAATTTAGTAGGAATGCAGTCATGTTTTGATTTGTTTGGAAAATATCTCACCCTTACAGACTTTGATCTTAAACCTAGACTTTCTTTGAACCAAAAGTACTGGAGTATAAAAATCATGCTTCTGAAATGTTTTTTACATTGTTTTTTGGGTTTTTTTTGGGGGGGAGGTGGTTTGTTTGTTGTTGTTTTGTGGGCTTTTTTGGTGGAGGTGGGGGGTGGTTTTGGTTTTTTTGCTTTCTAAATGGTGTGGCCAAGGAAACACTGAGTATGTTCTTGCACGCTTTTCTTTTCTATCTTGCAGATTTCAAAGTGTACTATCTGCATTGCCTTTACTGAGCTGATTGCTGATAGGAATGAATGATACAATATCATAGAATAATTTTGTTCGGAAGTGATGTTTGGAGGTCACCTAGTCCAATCTCCATCTCAGACAGGTTTAAGCAGGTAAGGTTACTCAGGCCTAGTTGATCAAGTCCTGAACACTTCCAAAGACAGAGATTCCGCAGCCTCTCCCAGCAACATTTTAGAGTATTTGAACATTCTTTTGCTACAAGAAAAATCCTTTCCCTAGTCCAAGCTGTGTTCCTTGATTCCTGGCCTGTTGCTGCAGAAGTCTGTTGCCCTGGGAAGGGTCTGAGTGTCTCCACTGTATTCCTGGTCAAGAATTTGTACTCAGCAATAGTCTTTTATTCTCCTTGTTGAACTGATCAGTTCCCTCATTGTCTTCCAATGCACATCCTGCTACAGTCCTTGACCATCTTGGTGCCAATCCTTTTGATTCTTTCGTGCATATTAATATCATTCTTTTACTGGAGAGCTGACAATTGGACACAGTACTACAGCTGTGTTGTCACAAGTGCTGGACAGAGAGGAAAGATCCCTTTTCCTGGACTGGTTGGGTATGCTCTGCTGCAAGAGCACACCACTGACTCATGTTCCACTTGTCAAGCCAGATCCCTAGGTGCTTGTCTGAAGATCTGGTTCCTGTACAGTCAGTCCACAGGTTGTGCTTTTGAAAAGGGTTATCTCATCCTAGATGCAGGATTCTGCATTTCCTCTCATTGAACTTCATGAGGTGTGTCTGTTTCTTCACCCTGTCAAAGTTCCTCTGAAAAACAGCCCTGAGGTACAGTATATCATCTGCCTCACTCAATTTGGTGTTGTCTGCAAACTTTGATGCTAGTTTGATGCTAAAATGCGAGTAAGCAGTATCACAGCAAAGAGAGCAATAGAGTTGCTCAGAATGAAATTGTCCTTGGTAAACCTGTATTGGCTGTGCTCATTCACCCTCTTGACGAATATAAAAATGTCATCTGTGACTGTTTTCCTGTCCTTGGTCACTAACAGGGCTAGCATATGCAAAATGAATAAAAGAAATAATGAGAAGGAGCAGCCCATGTTTTGTTGTATGTATCTACAAGAAAGTGAGCTATGTAGTAAGGGAAATCCTCACTGCTTCACAAGGAAAGAATGGGAGGGGAGGAAAAGAGGGACTTAGTCCACAAAATGTCTGTATCTCTATTTTCTCAGACATTAGTGGGTATCAAACACCTGTTTTGTCCTGAACTGTTAAAGGAGAGTTTGATGCCCCATCTTGATGAAAAGTGTGCTAATTACCTTCTAGGATAGAGTGAAGCAAATCAGTATGTGATCCCTTTTATTGTCTTAACTTGTGTTTCTAAACAATGAACCAATAAGTATTTCATGTTTATATAGTGACTTCATGAACATATGAATGAGCATTTTGTTTCAAACTGAGGAAAGCACACATACATACTGCTATCACAGAACTGCATAGAGCAGTGCATAAATGTCACTGTCAGAGAATATAATTGTTTCTAAGCAGAGGAAAGCAGTGTCATTTTCCTTCTTCAGCTTTGTAGGCTGAGCCATATAAGCACTATAAAAATAAAGACTGTCCATTTAAAAGTGGTCTAAAACCACCTTTAATTAGTTTAAAAATATTAAGGCGGAGAGGGAGAGAAACAAATACTATTTATGTTAATTGCTATCTCCCTTAATCTACAGAAGAAACAGCACCCCATTTTACAGAAATCACACAAACAAAGAGAATAATGTTAAGAACACTGATTTATATAAAGAAAGTTTTCTTTTGTTGAATCCTTCCTTTAGTTCCAGACAACTAAAAAGAAATTTACTATATGTTCAGTAAGAATGAAATGAATCTCATGGAACAGGGATGGAATTCTTGGTCAAAGACTTAAACACAATTTAGGGAGTTCACAAGGCGTGTGTGGAGCCCCGTCGCAGGTCGATATCGTACCTATTGAAAGGTCAAGCCATTCTGTTGCTTCAGCACAAGTAGTAAATAGGACTCTGTCATTCCGTGGTGTGGCAGAAGTGCAACAGGCTTAATCTAATAATCATTTGAAATTCCTAGCCATGGTTAACCTTTAAATATTTCTCTGAGCCAGTAATGGATCTCAGTTTCTAATGTCAAAATATTCTACCTGCCACAAAGTTTTAACTTTTGAAAGTGCAATTTGAACTTCTTGTAATCATAAGTTTTCAAGAGTGGAAAAATAAGACAGAAAAGTCCCAAATATCTGAGGGAATTAACACATGAGATGCTCACTTCTTACTTGGTCTTTGAAAAATTGCATGTTGAAACTGTGTCAGACATTGAAGTGGTATAAAATCCTTAATATACAGTATCAATCTTGTTCAAAGTTAAATTCCTGGATTTCTCTGAAAAAGTATAAAAAAGAAAGAGGGACAGTGAATTGAAGCTAAACAAAGTAAGTCCTGTCCTTTCTTCACCCTCAAACAACACTCAGTACCTTTACAATTTTTTTTTTTTTTAAATCCTAGTTTCATGGAATCACAGAGTCACAAAATATCCAAACCAACCAAAAATTAAAATTGCAAACAGTTCAGCTTGGATCAAAAGTCTAAGCAGTGAGCTAGGATTCCTTTGGGTCTACAAGCTTCAAATAAAGTCAGTACATTGAAAGAGCAGGAAGGTCTGTAAACAAGGACAAGTTATTGCAGCTACCTTTTTCCTTAATAGAAATAATAATTTTAAAGATAAATTATCCTAATCCCCACAAAATGTCTCATTCAAAATCATGGGTGGGTGAATTGTAAATCTATCATTATATTTATCTCCATTAACTTTAGGCAAAAATGTCCTACTATTAACATTACTGTTTCATTGGTATTCTTTGTAATGATCTAGTAAAAATAGAGCGTAGGGAGAATTGTAGCTTTATTTTTTTCTCCCAGCTAACAATCATCAGATGTACTTACCAATTAATCTTACACAGTATACTAGCAAAACTGGCATGTGGGCTCCTAAATCAAGTGAACTCAGAGTTAAACTTCGTATGGGAGTAATTAGTGCTTTTCTGAGTAATTTCTATGCACTTGTTTTCAACCTTCAAATCAGGTGACAGCTAAAGAGATCTCTAACATGAGTATTCATCCTAACTACCCTTATCCACAGTGTAAGTAGCGCTGTGTTCTAAAGAAGCACATTATGTTTTGGTCAGGTTTTTAACAGAGTAGTAAGAATTTGCAATTTTTGAGGAACTCAAACCCTTCACTAACAGTGTCAGCTTTTGGAAGGCCAGTAATGACAGTCATTTAAAACAAACAAGTGCACAAAAAATTTTAGAAAAGGTGTTAATCTGATTATTTAATAATTGTAAATTAACTGCTCTTTTTTAGGAATAGGAAAATTGCATGTGTTAAATGCTGTGGAGGTCCAGGAAAATAAAGGCTTAGGCCATAAGTTTTACCACAGAACAGACAGGAAAGGTTGTATTGTAGGGATATAATGAAAATAGTATAGCCTGGATGTTAAACATCAATGAAAAATCTGAGGAGAAGGTGACCTGATTGCAGGTCTGAGAGATTATAGTTTATCACAATAATCAGAGCATGAGGGGTCAGAGAGGGATTTGGAGGTGAAAACACTGATTCTTTATTTTTTCTTTTTTTTTTTTTTTTCTTATTAAGCTTAAATTCATTACTAGTCAGCCATGAAATCAAAAACTCAGAGAGATAAGCCAATATCTTCCTGAAGGACATGAAGAACAAAGGTGATTTACTAAGACTGTAAAAAGTATTCATGTCTTGAGGGAGAGCCAGGAAGAACTTAGAACTCTTTTATATACATATTTTTACAAAATTGTGTGCTGCTAAAAATACTCAGTTATTATATGAATAAAAGTTGCACACTGCAAATTTGTCCCCCACACAGTGATTATGTATCAAGAAGTTGGAATAAAAGGGAGAAATCTTATACTAGTGTGCAAATTTTTTCCTTTTTGCTTTCACGTATTGAAGAGTTTTACCCTTCCTGAGAAAATTATTGTAGCTATTATGAAAACTAATTAATCTTTTTGGGATGTTACAGGAGTGTCATAAGGAAAATACTTATTTTTATTCCTTCATATCAATATTTATGTATTTGTCAGTGAAAAATCCAAGGCCATGGTGCTAAGTACAGTGCTGGCAGAAGTGCTTTCCCTCTGAGAAGTCAGCAGTGTGCCACGTGATAGCATTCAAATCATGAATGAATGTGCATGAAATCTGGTAGCTGTCCTCCGTTTTGACTAAAACTTTGGCTTTTCCATTACCACCTAGTTAATTCCAACCTGCAAGTCTATGAGACATGGCCATCCTGAGAAAGCCAGAAGCCCCCATAGGAACTTGTAAGAGCTCTAGGTAATGCAACTAAGGACACCAGCTAGCAACCCTTGCCATCTCTTGGTCATTTCCAGACCTATATAATGTGTCAGGAAGCCACTACAAAGTGAATGAAACAAAGTTTGAAAAAAATAAACAAGATCCACAAATAAAACAACACGAAAGAAAACATGAACAACCCCAGAAGGAAACATGCGACCTTTGTTTACAGTATATTTTTCTTTTGGAAAATGGAACTTTAAAAGCAAATGCTGTCAGGTTCTTGTGGGAGATGAAAAACATGTTACAAGCTTGATTTTGATCATGTACAAGGCCACTCAAGAATGTCTTAAACTGACATGAAAAGAAATGCTTCTGTTTTCTTCCTTGTTTTTCTACCAGATGAAAAGAATGCTTTATTGTACTGGATGTCAGTCTTGGTGAGGAACTGAGGTCTAGTTATACTAGATGAACAAGCAACACCTGGTGTGCAGTTTCAATCCTGCTTTTTAATTCTGTTTTATCACTTCACTTGAAAATCTAGATAATATTTTAGTGTCCAGATTGTTTTAAAAAACTGAAGCCTTTTCAGATTCATCAGTGTTTAGATATCCAATGTGGATAAGTAAATTTAGTGAAAGCATGTTCCCAAAAAGCTGGTATGAAATTTCATGCTGACTAAGGGATCTGAATGCATATCTTGGTATACATCAGAGGCATGAACAGGGAGAAGACATTTGGAAGGAAGATTAAATCCTCATTTCTATAGCAAATAAAATCCCTCCTACATCTTTATCTCCACAGCAAGGGAATGTTATCTGCCTGAACACTTCTCATTTCCTACTATGACTAAATGAAAGCAGCAGCCTTTGTAGATTTTGATTTGAGTCAGTCAGTATTGTTTGCTGCTGGGGAATACATGTGACAAGGCACAGCTGAGACACCTAGAAAAACACTTATATTTTCATTCTACAGGTGTTACTGTTTTGGTTTTTATATGCTTGAGAGAACATTAAATGCTTGGACAATGATTGAGTGCTTTATGAGATACTTTTTGAACTAGAAACATTTTAGATCTCGATACTCGTTTCATGTACATGTTTTTAGATCTGTTCTTACAAATAAGCCAATATTACAGAAATAAATTACATTAATTTTCAGTTAATTAAATAGAAGAATTCATTCTCTTCAGAAGTAGCAAAATAAAAACATAGATACACAGATACACAGAAAAATATTCAGATGTTAAACTGAAGAAAAAACAGAACAAAATGGGAGATCTGTTGGCAGCATGCACCTGACAAGTGGCTGCATTTCAGAAATTGCTTTGAGAAAAAGAAAATACTTTGAGCCTGAAGAGCTACAGAACTGCAACAGAGAAGTACAACCTCTGGGAAAATTTAATTGATTATGACTAGATGATGCTCTGTAGAATGTCCCGGTTCAGCAAATCTTTTAAACTTTGTTGGGAATTTTTGTTTATTTTTCCTGTTTGATGCAGTAAACACCCATTAGACATTAAAAGAGTATGCCAGTATGCCACTGATCCTCTGGTCCTTGATAAGGTGCCAGCCACTCAGTATCACCATTTGCATAAACAGCTGGAGTTCTTCTGCATCTATTCCTATCATGTAGTTGGATGCCCTCCTGATGGTTTGCACTTCATCATATCTCCAGTGAGCTAGCTTGTTTGTGATAGATCTGAAAACTTCACAGAGAGAAAAGGATCTTTCTTTAGTCACATTTAATTTAAGCAGACTTCAATATAAATTTAATAGGGAGCATGGTCTGGAACATGCAGAATGAGCTGTTCTCTGCACTTTTATCAGTTTACCAGCAGACATGGGGAAATCTCTAGGTTACAGTAATCTCTTCTTTTCCTTAACAGATTGATTGTATGCATGACTGGTTTAATCTGTTCTCCCTGGTGAAAAAAACCCATAAAAAGAGTATATTTTGTAATTCAGTAAAATTTTGTAGTACTAAAATCACGAAGTTGTAAAATAAATGGTACTCTGTATGAAAAGGCTTTGAATACTACAAGACATTGTTTTCCTTAGAAGAAATTACAAAAGTGTAGAAGCAATTCTTTTTTTTTTCAATTTTATGTTGCACTATCTATTTAACAGGCAATGTTTCTGTTTTTATTCCTTTGTATCTAATAAGAATCTGTATAACAGATTTATGCTTTGGGCATTTGAATCTACAGCAGCTCATACTGGGTGTTTTTTGATAGTCTGTGATGGTCCATACAAGTCAATGTTACTTGATATTAAACTGAAAGAAACATAAAAATATTTTAAAATTAATTTTCCCGAATTTATAAGGCTGTCACATCGTACAAGGTTAACACGTGAATAGCCTCTCTCTTTCATTCAGATTACAATAAAAATATATAAAATGAAATGTAAGTAAACCATTTTGTAACAGTAGTCTTCATTTCTGAAAGATAAAAGAAGGACATGGAGGTGCTGGTGGGTGGGAGGCTGGGCATGACCCAGACATGGGCACTCCCAGCCCAGAGAGCCAAACGTGTCCTGGGCTGCATCCAGAGCCCCGTGGGCAGCAGGGCCAGGGAGGGGATTCTGCCCCTCTGCTCTGCTCTGCTGAGACCCCACCTGCAGTGCTGCATCCAGCTCTGGGGTCCCCAGCACCAGAAGGACATGGACCTGTTGGAGTGAGTTCAGAGGAGGCCTCCAAGTTGATTAGAGGGCTGGAGCACTTCTCCTATGAGGAAAGACTGAGAAAATTGGTTTTGTTTGGCCTGGAAAAGAGAAGGCTTTGAGGTGAAATAATTGTGTCCTTCCAGTATCTGAAGGGAGACCACAGGAAAGATGCAAAGTAACTTTTTACTAGGGCATGTTAAAAATGGGAGCAGAGCAAGAGAGAATGGCTTCAAACTGAAGACAGTAGGTTTAGCTTGGATATTAGAAAAAAAAAAATATATATTGTCATGGTGGTGAGGCACTTGAACAGGTTGCCCAGAGAAGCTGTGGATGCCCCATCCCTGGAAGTGTTCACGCCCACATTGCATGGAGCTTTGAGCAACCTGCTCTAGTGAAAATTGTCGCTATCCATGGCAGGGGGTTGGAGCTAGATGATCTTTAAGGTCCCAGGTCATTCTATGATTCTAAAACTTAATGAATTCTATTTTTGGGAAAGAAAAAAAACAAAAACAAAGGGTATTTTGGGAATATTTCAGAAGCTAGAAATCTGTATCTTAAGTAAATAAATTAAGACTTGGAGCAAAAATTAAACTTTCAGAAGGGGAGAGCAAACAGGAAACATTAATAGTTCTATGATGGATGATATTTAAAGACACTGATATTAAGATAATATGCATTAATAATATGGAACATATAAAACAAACTAGACAAACCCAATTATAAATTACTTGACTAGAAAACAGAAGATTGATTATGGCTAGGGGTAGTATCAGTTTACCATAATTTATTTGGTTTTTTATTTGATTCCATATAGAGGTCATATGATGGGGAAAGACTAGCAAAATTCATGCTGAAAAAATAAATTACAGAGTTTTTGATAGAAAAAGTCACTCTCAGCCAAACTTCCGTGATTGGAGAGTAGCATATGTTTAGAGCTGTGCATGTTTGTCATACACATTTTTTGTCTAACAAACAGTAAAGTACAACAGACAGTCCAATTTTAAAATGCTGAGATAGAAAACTGGCTTCTGTATTTCAACAAAAAGTCCCTAACTCATTTTTAGCTATACAATGAATTAATTAACTCTTCTCTATTGAATTGCACATTAAGAAAAAAAAAAAGTGGCAACACGGGCAGAAAGAACGAAATTCTTTGAAGATTATTTTCCCTGTTAACTAATTTTCTTTTGTAGCATAAAACCCAGACGTCTGAGAAGTGAAATTTAAAGACCCAGTTCCAAAATCCACAGGCATGTATCTAATTAAAATCACACAAAATCACCAAAGTTTGTCCTTAATGAAATGAAGTGGAAGCTGAGGAAAAAAATCCAGTGAAAAATGGTTGCTGACATTGCACAAATGGCTGTTAGTTTTATAAGGGGGTTAGCTATTTTAACAGGCAATCTCTTCTGAAGGACTGTAAAGTGCTTAAGAATAGAGCTGCTGTTTTTAATTTGATTTCTCATCACTGCAGTTTTAGTTAGCAATCTTAGACTCCTATAAGAAGAAGCATATTGACAAAAATATTGACTTGACTACAAGATCAAAGAATGAAGATTAAAGCAGGATATGGCAGAATGTGGTAGGAAAAATAATTAGATTCTTATTTTGCAAATATTAATTTATAATACTTCAAAAATAGTCCATCCTGAAGTTTAGTCTAAGTTTGCCCCTATTTAATTTCTTCTCATCAGCTACTTATGTGCTTTATATGATATTTAATAATGCTTTATAGTAGTTTTTATCAAATTGTCTCTTCTGACAATTCTTTCTTACCTTATTTCTTGCTTCTTCAAGCAACTCAAATGTCATGGTCATGATAACCACTTAGAAGACTTTTGTTTCTGGTGTTGGTGTTTCTTTTTTCTTTGAATATTAAGAAACCCCCTGAAAGGAATGTTTAATTTGCTTAGTATTTTGGTCAACATAAGAACCTCTGTCTTTTTTGATAGCACCTTACAGCTGTGAAACTCTCCCTTGTCCTGAGCCACCATCAGCCCGTCTAGTCCTCGTTGGCATGAGACATGGTTGTGCTGCGCATAACACTCTACAGCATCTCTCTGTCAAACTCATTTCACTTGCTGACCATCTGGAGCTTTCAGACATTGGAAAAAACCTTACAGTTAATATCTTGTTATGGGCAAAAGAACACACAATGTATATGAAGCTAAGAATTTGTTATTTGTCCAGTGGAGCAGTTTAATGCTCTAATTTTTTGTTTAATGCAGGAAAGATCCATTAATAACAGTTATTAATAATAAAATGAAGGCCCAGCCACACTCTCCTCCTTTTTTTAACATCTAGGCCTTTTCTCTGATTTTATCCTCACCTTCTCAATGCACTTCTGATCCTACAGTTGACAGATTCAGTTTTCCTCCAGAAGAATGGAGTGTCTGTCTGTCTGCAATAAGTTGTGATGACGATTCGAGAGGTCCTCACTGGGAGGCTCATGTTCTTCACAGTATGGGTTTTCTCCCCCTCAGTTCTGGGTCTTCTTGGGATTGCTTATGATTTTCTGTCACAATTTGTTTCCTTCACTTTGGTGTCCATCTCAAGTCTCAAAGTTGCACTGGGCCTGCCCAGCCACAGCTGACAGCAAGGGCAATTGCTTGTTGTGCCAGGACCCTGTCTGCTGGTCAGACTTGACCGGGTTTGTCATTCACAGACCTTCAGCAGAAGCTGGTGAGACAGAGGTCACTTGGCCACCAACCAGCTGCTCAAGCTGAGAAAAGCTCAAGCCAAGCAAAGCCTGGGGATCCTATACTGTCACGTTAGTGCAATGTCTCTGGCTATTTAATAATACTGGCAAAAAATTTTAGTTACTGTACTATAGTGGGAAATCCATAGAAAATTACCTGCTTATTTTTGCTCTCTCAGCCTTTTTTTGGGGTAACCTTTATAGCTTTTATTGGATTTCAGCACCTCAAGACAACTCATGCAGCCTAAATCCTTCCTGCCTTGTTTTATTCTCTCGCTGTTCTTCAGTCCTGAATTCCCTGTACTCTCTGAGTGTGGTCAGGTTAGACATACGTTACCCATCATAAGGCATCTAAACTCATTCTGCTTAATCATTAATCCCAAATTCCATATGATGCTTAAGTTGTACATGTTAGTTTTGTCACCTTCCGTAATGCTTAATACTTTTATTATTTATGTTTTAAATTTTATTTCTAATCCATACTGGATTGCAGTGGCAGCTGCATGTATTTAGTTTGGTGATGTTAAGACAGCTGTTTATTTTGGCAATCTGGCTCATTCATACAGTGCAGAAAAAAAAGATACCTCGAGCACATAAAATGAAATGAGGCTTTGAAGTAGTGTCAGTCTCAAAAGAATTTTCCATTTTTCAGAGCATTTGTGGAATCATCTCCATTTACTGATCCTTATAGAGAAATACCAGATTTGATAGATATTACTCAGTAGTTGCCTTGCAATGTGTAGCGTTATTTTTAATTTAGGTGGTATTTTAAGGTTTTAACTGCTTTTCTCAAATTTTTATAAGGATACCTTACCTAAATAAAATTACACTAGAAAGACTCTGCCATTTTGAAATCAGAATTTATCTCTATTCTTCTCAGAGTGTCGGCATATGAAATTTGGGCCAATTCCTTTGTTTTTTACTCTCAATTATCTTTCCTGCATTAATTCTGATGGAAATGCTCAATGTTATTTCCCCCTTTCCATCATGTACAGTTCTGTACTTTCTCAAGGCAGTCAATCATTCTAGTGCTGGTATGTAATTTACTTAGTGAAACAGACATTTTAGCATTAATATATGTGAAATTTCTTTCGACTCTAATTCAACACAGTCACTTCCCTCTGGTGATCATTTGTACTTTTCTGTGTTTACCTGATGACTTCAGTCTGAGGCAGGCTTTACTGATTGGCTAAACTTCAGGTGACACTACATTAGCATACAGAGTTTTATTATGTGACTCAAGCTTACTGAATCCACCTTTGCTGTTACAGTCACATTTTCACAGAAAACAAAATACCTCTGAAAACTATTTTTTTTTCTCAGTCTCTTTCCAAGTTACTGAAGTAAGATGTTAATATTGGAGTCCGTTTTAAGCTCAATATTGATAGCAAAGATTTAGTCGTGAATATCAACCACAGTGTGCCCTGGCAGCCAAAATGACCAACAGTGTCCTGAAGTGCAACAAACTCAGCATCATCAGTTTGGTCCTTCCCATTGTGTTTGCCTTTGCCTGTCTTAAATCGATTGTATATTTTTTTTTTGTAGACAAAGTATCTTCTCCTTCTTCTAACAATTCCATGGAGATTGGAATGGTCGGGTATTTAACACTACAGATATAACTGATAACTGATGCAGAGGAAGATGCAAAGAAAAGCTTCAAGATTATCATTGCTGAGAGGGATTCCTAACAACCATGTCCTTCTCTCTCTTTAGGCTGTAGTATGTAAAGGCCTTTAAAAATGGATTTGAAATTAATAAATAAGGAGATATTTTGAAGCTTTAAAATTCAACAAACAAAATAGATTAAATAGATATTTTTGTGGTATTGTTGAGAAGTAACAGTACAGGCTCTAAGTGTCTCAATTATTTCTCTCATATTTGTCTTACAAGATTAGAAATTATTTTCTTCATAGCTGAGGAAGGAACTAGGCCTGCCTTAGCTTGGTTTTCAGCAGATGCATTACCACAGTAATCCATCGTGCTTCTCTCCAGAAAAGCTAGCTCTGCAGTGCATTAGACATACATTCTGATTTATCTTATCCTCTTACCACTTCTAGCAATATAATAGCTGCAACAGAGTGAAAAGTTAATTGTGTCTAGTATGCTTTCTCATAGGTGACCATAAATGTGTACAAAATTCAAGGAACTGGGGAAATACAGGGGGGGATAAATCAGATTTCATGCTCATTCTTTTCACTGGAAAGAACACATATTATCAAAATTGTTTCAGAAAGAAAGAGAAGTGTATTGAAAAAAATAAAGATATAAAATTGAACCAGTCCTTTGAGAGCAAGAATGAGATGTTAGGGATCCTGCCAACTTTATATTGATCTGAAAATCCTCTGTGTGAGCAGCATGGCATAGTGACCGAGCAGTATTAAATACAGCAGGGGAGCACATGAATGGACAACAATGCATTGGAACAGCCCTTGGACAATTTGTGTGTGAACATCCATGTAAGAGTCCCATGTGCAATTTGGTGCTTTACAGAAACATACCATGCTCTTACTAAGCCATCAAGAGAAACACAGAAGCTGGGGTGGCTGCAGTGTTCCTCAGGCTTGGGTTGGTAACTCTGCTGGCCACACTGGTGCCATACCAGCTTATTTCAGACTAGCAGGGGTATCCACTCCTTTGGAGACTTACATTCAAGTGCAGTGTTTTATGTACCTTTTATGTTTAATGCAATTATCATTCTCTTTCCCAATAAATAGTATTTTACAGTAAGTTTACAGCAGCAATTTACATTACCTTGTGGCTCAAAGTTATTTTTATTTTTGGCTGTTTGGTTGTTTATTTTTCTTTTTTGCTGTTTAAGAACTTCAGATGTAATTTTATTTATCTTGATTTACAAGGCATCAATCACTACTTCATCACAAATATGTTATCTCATTTAGCAGAATGCTCAGAATTGTGATTATATTTTACTGATTGTAACCATCTAAAAATTAAACATATACATAAAATAGTTAAGATTTATCTTGTTATTCACAGAGAGAGAAAATAAATAATTAACTTACTATGTTTTAGGGGCATTGTTACGTATTCAGAAGAATTAGCCTTATAAGGTGTTTTGTCTCAGTTGATGAGGTGCAACCTAAGCATCATAATACAGAAGTTTAATTTTTGGATGTCTGTAATGATGAGATAGTCTCCACCCACACCTAATTTAGAGTGCAAAATATTCTGAATCTTGATTTCTCCTCTCAAGTGTAGAACTGCCCAAATTCAAATATCCTTTCTAGGAGTTTTCCTCTGAAAGAAATTGATTTTTTTTATTCTTCCTTTTTTATTTATCATGGATTAATTTGGCACAGTTATTCTAAAGGCAAAGTGCATTTATGGTAATTTTGATAACATGTAACATGAGCCATTCTATTCTTACTGTGCCTTCACAGAACCCTGGCAACAATAGAGGGTAGACCAAAATGTGAAAATATTTTCTTTAATAACAAAAAATGTACACCATCTAAAAGTGATGTCTCAAAATTTCCTTTTAGTCCTGACTGTAATTCTCTTCTCTATACAGTGCTAGATTATGTCACTTGAAAAGAGGCCTGATAAGGTTTGCTTAACTTTGCTTAAAATTATTATTCTGCTAAAGTTAGTCACTACTGCTGCTTTTTGTTTTAATGAATCATGTCCATTCCTTGTATCCACCCAGGTAGCACACTCAGTGACTTTGCCACTTTAACTTAATGAGGACAGGGAACCCCAACGTGCATTACCATAAAGGGTGAACTGAAATGTTGGAGCTGTCTAATCTCTATGGGTATCTGTCATTTCTTTTTACACTCTCTGGATGATGGACATTTGCAGAAGAGTGAATTGCTTTTAAAGTTTCAAATAAAATCAGGATATTTGCTCAGCCTCCACTGTATCCCTCTTGTACCCCACATAGTCTCTGAGGATTAAAGAACTGTTACTTGTCACCTTTATCAGTTAAACCAAGAAGGAAGTACATATACTGTTCCAATTGATCATTAAAAGATTTGAATCTCAGTTGCCTTTGGAAGACTTCTGGTCTTTATAAAGAATGAATCTTTTCCTGTTGGAATCTGCAAAGACAACAGAATATATCTCTCTGTATTCTTCCCTTTGAAACTCATTTCTGTGTTTTAGAAATATCTTAAAATTCGTCATTTTTTTCCCTAAAAACGACACTATCTAACATATATGTTTCCTGACTGGATGAATAGAAAGAAGACTTAAACAACAGGCTTATTTTTTTCCCTTACAGCTATGTTAGCAAATTAAAATTTATTTTTTCATGAGATAAGATTTAATTTTCTCTAATAATCATTCATTCATTTACATTCACTGCCCAGAATTAAAGTAGCAGGAAAAATGTAATATTTTTCTTTCTTATTTTGTTTAAAAACGCTACCTGTTTAGCTTATTCATGTAACAGTAAAATAGTTCTGATTTAAAACTATTTTAAGAAGACTTAATTTACATTTTGACTGAGAAGGATCAGCTGAAGTGACTATGATGGTTAGATATTGACATTAATTACATTAAACATAAAATGAAACTTCCATTTTGTTTGGGAAATAGAACATTTCTGATATCTTGGTGTCTTTGTAATTGAAATGGATTTTCTATTTAAAATAAATGCCAGCCTTAGTTTAAACTGGTAATTAGGGCCATCCCAAGTTACTTGGTATATATCCAGGGCTTGCCATCCAAAAGTCAGTCAAAATTATCTTTGTAATTTGACTTACCCTTGTGAGATATGAATTTACCATTGCTAAGAAAAAAAAAGTTATATAAGAAATTTAAGGAAAAATTCTACCTGCTGGAGTCTATTAAGAATGTTGCTCTTTTGAAAAGTAATTTTATTTTTGATCCGTAAAATACTAAGAAATCTTTCATCTTCTGAAAGAAACACTTTTATGAGAGATTCCCTCCTTACATTTTTAAGTACGTTGCAAGAAAACTTCCTACAAACAGGTAAAACATAAGTAATGTCTTGTCTTTCACAAGATGGCATTGTGCATCAGAGATAACTTATCTATAGGAATGCTTTGCTGACAGATATCCATACTCTGGAGATAAAGCCAGAAAATTGTGTAAAAATTCTTAGCATATGTGGACTAACCACACTAGAATTTCTGTGCTGCCCTTCCTGTGTGCATGATGTGCTTACCTGTGTTTATGTAATAACTGATGACATCCACATGCAAAATTGTACATTTTGTTCAATTATGTGTGATTCTTTAAATATCCATGGAAGAGTTCAATCAGACTAACTACCTGTATTATAAAAAAAGAATAAAAATGTTGCCATCTTTTGCTAACTCAAGACACAAACCTTAGCAGTATATAAACAACTTCATCTTGAGTAATATAATTTAAATTGACATCTATATATACTAAGTGGCAGAGAATACTGTGATAAAAGCTTGTGCAGAGCTTTACTTGCACTTGATGTTCTATAAATAGGGACTTATCATGGGGGCTTTTTAAATTAAAGAAAACCAAGATATAGTGCTTATTTGGGTGTCTGGGTAGAATCTTATAAAGGTTACATGAGAAATAAGTTAATGGACTGAAGTTTATAGCTGTGTGTATAACTGTCAAATCTCTGTGTAAATTACCTTTCTCTTCTGCTGGCCAGAATGCAAAAAATCCAATAAACTGTTAATAAAAATGGAAAGGTCATATGTAAATACCACAGATCTTGAAAATGAACCAGAAAAATACAATACTTTGCACACAAATATCATTTCATATTCTGTTTCATGCTGTCTAAAGTGGGCTGGGACTTATGATGTGTGTTTTTATCAAAGCATGGTGAGAAAAGATTCTGTTAAAAAGAGATTTGCTTTAAATCTAAAAACAAGTGTTTGATGAGTAATTGATGTTTGTTTCTCTGGCTTAGAAACAATTTTTCTTTTTATTTTGAACACCCAAAAATAAAGACTGATTTAATTATTCTAGTAATTTACCAAGAGTGTTTACAATGGAATATATATTCAGCCTTTTGAGTCCACTTGAGAACAAAATTGTTTATGTATTTTTATTTACACTGAACTATATTCATAGAATGTTTTATAAGATAAAAGATGAAGGATTTTGCAAGACTAATTTAATGCTCAGAAGAGTGGATTTTACTGTGCCAGCTTCAATGAAGACAGTATTGCCTATATTTTCACAGAATCATAGAATGGTTTGGGATAGAAGGGACCTCAAAGAACATCTAGTTCCAACTGCTGTGCTGGGGGTAGGAATGCTTTCCACTAAACCAGGTTCTCAAAGCTCCATCCAACCTGGCCTTTTACACCTCCAGGGATGGGGCATTCACAGTTTTTATGGGCAACCTCTTTGAGTGCCTCACCATCCTCATAGTGCAGAATTTCCTTCTAATATCCAATTTAAACCAGTCTTCTTTCCATTTGAAGCCATTCCTATCGCTGCATTCCCTTGGGAAAAGCCTCTCTCCAACTTTCTTTTAGGTCCTCTTTAGGTGCTGGAAAGCTGCTAGAAGGTCTCTCCAGAACGTTCTGTTCTCCACGCTGAACAACCCCAACTCTCTCAGCTTGTCTTCATAAGAAAGGTTCTCCAGCACTATGATCATCTTCAGGGTCCTCTTCTGAACTCACTCCAACAGGCCCAAGTCACTAAGGCTTTTGTCCTCATTTTATTCCTGAACAAAATATATTTTAATATTTAAAACCTGGGATTCTGCAGCTACTGGAGTGATATGCATTTATTTAATTTTCATTAAATATAATATATATATATATAAAAAATGTATTGTAAACATAGTGGTCTATAAGTCTGTTGTGGTTGAGGGAGGTCCCTTTCACTCCTGAGTTTTCCATCTTGTTTACTTCTTTTTTTCCATTAAATATGTAATGTAAACGTACTGGATACTTTCATAGTACTGCTTCCCTATTTAAGAATATATTGTTTTTCTTATGGACTGTTTAACAGTACTACTAAGGGATGTCAGCCTTAGCACTTTTAACTAGAAGAGATTTTTGTTAAGGATGTAATTTTCCTCTAGAATGATCTTCAGGCAGTGGATTAGTAATGAAATGACCTGTAAGATGTATGCTTTGTAATCAACACATGAATAAAAAGCCCCACTGCTTACTGCAAAACAACATCTTGATATCAAAGATGCTCTAAAATTAGAGTGATTACACATTTATTTTTCTAAACAGAAAGATAAATAATGGTTTTAATCAAGAATAACCTTCAAAAATAAATCAGGAAGGACACAGGAGATTTAGCCACAGGGTGACATAGCCACATTAAGAAACAATTTCTCTGCAGTTTGTTATATAAGGGTTTTTTTGTCATTTTATTTAATGAATCATAATTTTATGTGCAAAGGTCATCAGAGCCTTTGGACTCCTAGGGTACTCAATTCTTATATAAAAACAATATTAAAACTTTTGCTTATTTTCAAGTAAAGTTTTGCTTTTTCCTCAAAAACTGTAGCTTCTGACTTACAGAAAATTTGTAACAAGAAAGAGATGTGCCATCAGACCAAAAGCCTGGATCAGACTCATGCCGTATGATTTGTTTGGGAAATATACTAGCATATCCCATTCCATATCTGAAGGGAAAAGTGAATAGAACAGAATACAACTTCACTATTTACTTGTACTCATGTTTTTAGAAGACCAGATGAAATCTTAGCCTATTATCAAAAGCTTCTGAATGAAAAAAACCCCTGACTTTTGTGAGACTGGACATATCTCCCATTATAGACCTTCATTTATGACCCCATCCTATGTGTTCTACTGGCAGTGCAAAATTATTCTAACTATATACAGAGAAGCATAAAATCCACTGTAGAAAAGCCTTTGCAGGCTGCCGGATGCTGAGGTTTGTCCACATAGTACTGCACTGTATGGTTCAGAAACAGTAGGCAGGATTCATCTTGGAATGTATTAATATCCCAATGAAATTTTTCTAATTCTATTGCAAGAATGAAGAGTCCTAGTTTGTGCTGCATCCAAGGGAAATGTTATCATTCCCCCATTTGCTATCTTAGGAAAGCCTGATGATATTGAATCCATATGAAGAACTGGGAGCGACTTAGAAATCATAAAAAGCTTAAAGGAAAATATTCAACATATCAGTTTCACTCTTTTAGACATAGCAATCTGATTCATTGGTTATGTAAAACCAAAAACCTAGAAGAAAAAAATGCTGTCCCATTAGCATAAGAGAAACTTATGCCCAAATGTACAAAAAAATTATATTTTTTTTTGAAAAATTGATGGATTACTTTTTTGTATATTTAAAGACAAAGTTGTAAAATTGTATATATAAAAATCACTGGAAAGCAGCCTAAAGTAGCTGCATTTTCAGCAATAAAAATACCTTACAGAAAGCATTATTTCAAAAATTTGGTACTTCTATATGCAGTTGATGATGCCTGTGTTTTATTCAGTAATGTAGATCTGTACAGTGGAAAAACCTGAAGAGAATTAAATTAGCATGACTTCAAATTTTCCTGAACTAAAAAAAGTACACAATAAAGAATTTTAAGGATATGTGTTATACACTGTCATAAGGTTTCAGGCTTACTGAGTAATGTGTGACCCTGTCCCCAGCTCCATAAATTAAAAAAAAAAAATATTCCAGGTCCTTTCTGCACAAGGCTTTTTTAGAGTCTTGAGCTTAGTGACTTTTGCAAGCGCAGGAAGGGAACTGATCATGTAATCTTCAGAACAACTGTGTTGTCATTTGTTTCTTCTTTTCTCTGTGTGCTGAATCTCATGGAAGAGAAAGAAGTACATTGTATAATCTCAGTAGAAATAATTGGGTTAAACACCTCCTTTTTTTTTTTTTTATCAAGTAACTCTCTGCATTTTTGAAATTTTATGTATTGAAGAACCATGAGGCTATTAAGTGTAAACTTGCAAGTGTTTTCAACTAACATTTCAGTGCTGCAGACTTTCAAGCACTATACAAAAATTTTAAAAAAAAACCTATACAACTAAAAGTTCATGATGGTTAATTAATAATTGCATGGAGGCTAGTGAACCCTGTACCTTAGAATACTCAGGTTGGGAGTAGTTGTGGCATACTTAAATACTTGCCAGAGTCAGAATAAATGGTCTTTTATTTATCTATTTTAAAGATTTTGATGCTGCTAACAGTAATTTACATAGATATGCAATATGTATTTTTCTGTTGTAAACTGATAATCTTCAGAAATCATACCAAACCCTACTGCATTCAGCAGAGACTCCTACTCTCTTCAGCTGCACAAACAAACTATTATTTGTATTGCATATGTTATAGATTTTTATTCACCTAACAGTGTTATGTCAAGTCCTGAACGTTATAGATTGATAACTGTTTTACCATTGAGAAATTATTTTTGTCAGAAAATTCCATTTCTTTTAACTTGCTCTCTAGGTAAGCTGATTAAAGAATTCTGAAAAGCAAAATGAAAAAAAAAAAAAAAAANNNAAAAAAAAAAAAGAAAAGAGAAAAAAAAAAGAGAAAAAAATGAAGAAGAACCTTGAGAGTCAGGCTTTTGTTTTCATTTTTTTTCCTACTCAGTCTTCTCACATATGATCAGTTTTAAATAACATTAAAACCTCTGGCTCCATAATTTTTTAATAATGTGAAAGGCAGTTAATTAGTAGGTGCTATCCATAAACCGAAGTGGCTCAGTGGACACTCTTTACCAGATTTTGTCGGTATATTAGACACCTCATTGAAAGAGCTTCCAGTATTTGCTGAGAATATTCTTCTGCAAGAGACATATATTGCATGGAAAGATGAGAGAGCTGATGAGTATCTTCTGGAAAATATCCCACAACTATCCCATGAACTTTTATTTCTTTGCAAAAACTTGAAATTTGTGGGCTGGTTTTCTTTTTCCTTTTAGCTTTTCTTTCCTCTTAGGACACATTTGGTTTCATTTCATCTTTTTTTATCTGCAGAGCTATGGTTTTGGTGTAAGCAATAATGCCTTCTCTGGTGTGGTGTTGCAACTACTGAGGCTGACAGCATACAAAATAGTATTTTGGTAAGATTTTGATAGTATGACAAAATGTTAAGGATACAGTTGTTACGATGAATAGAGAGAAATCACGTAACTATCACTTTCTCTTGTAAGTCTCATAAGCCAAAGCAGCTGGGCTGCACTGTTCATGTTTTGCTTCAATGTCCTTATTTTTTTTTCCATCAAATGAAGTAGTATTTCCAGAGACTGAAGTCCTACAGCAAATTTCACTCAACGGTTTGAACTCTACAGTTCTCTGAGGTCTTGGGACTGCAGAAGTCTGTTCACTGGTTCTGGAAGCTGATGGTGATGACAGCTGATCTTAAGTCACAAAACTTGTGGATGGCATAGTTGTCAAAACATAAATTAGATTTCTTTGTTAAAATGAGAATAGAAATCTGGTATCAAAGGTAACAAGACTTTGCAGATAACAAATTCTGTTACTAAACAGAGAAATTGTTGATATTGTTGAAGGAGAATGACAAATTTCTCTTTCTGCATTTGAAAGGCTCATGTATTCTACAAAAAAAAAATTGAGAATGTCAGGCACTTGGCATCAATTATTTTGCTCTTTTCCTCTCTTCCCACTGTACTAGGTGCTAGTTTAATCATATCATTAAGTAGTCAAGGATTCTCAATTTTGGAAAAAAAACCACTGAGAGGGGTGAGCAAAAAGTTTTACAAAATTTTATAACAGAGAGAAGAATTTAAAGAGTTGACTTGAAAGCCTTAGCATCAGATGATATCTATTGACTCCACCGCTGATATCGCTATTAATTAAAAACCAAAAATTACCTTAATGCTTTTCTTAACACCTTTTCCGTATACAGAAATATGTGTTATATATAAGAAAATGGAAGGGAAAGACAATAATCAAGAGAGATAATTTTATCATGACCGTGATTTATTCTTTTTATTTTCCTTTTGTATGAACTGTGCTGGTTTACACTGCTGAGTTTCACATTCACCATGGCAATAAAGAATTGTCTATCTGTAAAGTGTAAGCCCATTTACACCAGTAAAGTCAGTCATCTGACCAAAACTCTGTTTATGGGATTGTGCTTCATTAGAAATTCCGTAAACTCCTCTACAAATCATGTGACCTGCATTCCTTGCTGCCTCCTCTTGCCAGAATTGAGATTGTAGAAACTACTGAAGCAACAGTACAACACTAAAGCACTACCAGTTAGCAAGATTCAGCTCAATCACAGTGCATGTGGAATGCCATTGGTTTTTTTTTTCTATTTCTTTTGTTCCTTTTAATTTATTCCTTTAAAAGCATGCTTACTTAAACTTGTAACTGTGATTTGAGTCCTCATTATAGTCTAAAACCTTTATATTCATAAAAGCTTTTCCTCTGGCAAGCTTTCATAAAAGTTTAGTGCAGCACTTGGGCTCTACAAAAAAAAATGTGCACATAACAAAAGGGAATTTCACTCTTCACCCCAAGCAAACTTGTTATTGTGTTGCTCAGAGATGCTTATGGTGACAGTGACCACTGTGTGGCAGGTGTTCCATGATGCAGGATAATAAAATTCCTATAGGAAATTGCATATTCTCTTAATGTCAGTACCTTCCTGCCAGCTTCAGCTTTTGAATGGTAAATGATGCAATTAAAGCTTTTGAAATGTGCATATAATAACTTGCCTGATTCCTAAATAATTCTTGGGACGTCGTGGAATAAATATGACTTTTCGTCTCAGTAACAATTTTTCTTTTTTTTCAAGCCTGATATTCTTCACACCTTCCAAACAACAAAAGGAAGCAACCAACTAAAACTTTTCAAGAAAGATGAAACTTCCAAAGACGCCTCAAGTACTGGCCAAAAGTAGTAAAATAATGAAAATTCCAGATGACATGTTCTCAAATTTCTCTCCTAAATTACTGGCTTATTGTTAGTTTTATATTTGAACCAAACCAAATTTTATCTACCCATTTAGTTAGGGACTCAAGGTGCCCAACAGTTCTTTTTATATCATAATGGACTTAAAGGAGATCTCATTTTGCCTGTTGACCTCTTTCTTATTTTGAAGTTATACAAACTATGTATAAAAACTGGAAACTGTACCAGTGGGTCGTTGTGGCGGCAGGCTGTTGGTGAGGTGCCGCAGCCTTCCAGAAGCGCCTCCAGCCAGGAGCCGCTCGGCGTCACAGGCACGCTTCCCACGAGAACACACACACCGGACAGCTTTGTAATCCACGGCGGAGAGAAAATGAGAAGGGCTCTTGTATGGGCTTCCACGGGGTTTACTGCAGCCACATGGGAAGAGTCCCATGGACAAAAAAGCAACAACTGGGCGGGGGGGAGGTGGTCAAAGGGTTTTAAACGGGGGA
>WEKY01061476.1:0-23423 GCA_013390045.1 Picathartes gymnocephalus
TGAAGGACCAAGAAGCAGATAAAAACTTCCATTGTTTGGAAGCTGGCATCTCATGACTTTAGGTAACAGGAATACAGCTCTGTTTCCTCTTCTGGCTGTGCCTAGCTAAAAGTTTCAGAAACAGCTGGGTGGGGTGTTTGGGGATAAAATTCTGAGGGGGTATCTCAAGTCTTTGGATTAGTATCAGTACTAAAGCACTGGTGTTAGTGGCTTATGATGCTTCTTATGTGAAGCAGAAGAATCCATCCCTATTATCCACGTGAGTCTGTTGCTTGCCCAGAACCTGGATCACTGATGCTGCAGACAAACTGCCAACACTTACCCAGCCCTCCAAATTCCACCTCTTGCTGCCATCCCCTCTGGGACAGAAGTAACACAGCCAAAGGAAACCTTGAGCAGCTCAAATGGAAGAGAGAGCTCAGTGCAAATATAAGATGGCAGAAAGCCCAGGGGTGCTTTCCTCAACCCATGTAGTCAATGGAGAGGCCTGGCTAGCAGATATAACCAGCAGACTGATGCCTGTCTGCACAGCTGCTGTCACCAGCAAGACTGGTTTCTTTGACTACAATGCCCCATTCAATGCAGATGGACTGTTAAGAAGATATTAAAGCCACCTGACAAGACTAGCTCAGTGAAGAGATTACGATTCTAGTGAGGATGGCTTTAAACTAAATTCACTGAGCAATGGAGTCTTTGCCCAGAGGTAAAGAAAGGAAGGATAAAGTTTGTGTAAGAAAAGGCCACATGGGAAAGTTACGCATTTCTGCTTGGAGAGAGGGCATGCACAGGCTGACTTCAAGTGTATCAGTACTAACACACTGAGCTTGGCCTACAAACAGGAAGAATTGGAAGTCTATGCACAGTCAGTATGTTCTAAAGTCATAAAGATCACAAAGATTAAATGGGATAGCATCCATGACTGGAAGAGTGTCATGGAGGCTGTTCAAGGAGAACATGGAGAAGAACAGCAGTTATACTTTCTTACAAAGCATCTCCTTGTCTATGCTGAGGTCCAGTATTGAAACCAGAGACTTATCTGACAGGAAACTCCTGGTCAAAAGCAAAGGCAAAAGAAACATGAACCATGCAGCCTGGGCCTGTCACACACCACCTGTTCAAGGGGACGATGAAGTGGATAATGCTGTATACAAACAGTGACCAAAAAACCACCCAATTACCAGACATGGTCCTCATCAGGGCCACATGACATTGTGCAAGCAATCCAGGGTATTTCTAGATTTCATTGGTGATAACTTTTTAATGCAAATGCTGAAGAGAACAAACAAAGGTAATAGCCTATGTAACCTCTCTACACAAACATGGAAGAAAAGTGGCATATGTGGTCACAAATAGGGAGCAGTGACCACAAGCTGATTGTATTCAGGATCAGAAGACTGGAAAGGTAAGGAGAAGAAATAGGACTAAGGATTTTATGCAAATGGCCTTTGGATTATACAGGACATGGCTCAGCAGAATCTCCTGGGACGTTGAAGCAAAAGGTGTCAGCTGATAAATTTTCATAGGAAACTTACTGCCAACTGAGGAACTAAAAATAATCCTATTTTACAAGAAGACTGTATGTCTTCAGTAGAAGACTCACTGACTAAGCAAGGAGGTTCTTAATGAACTGTAGTGCAAAAGGACAGCATACAGCAAACAAGAGTACAAAAGCACTACTTTGGTACTTAGAAACAACGAGAAAACTAAAGCACATTTAGAATGAAAACAAGTGATGGATGCAAATAGCAGCAAGACAGAGTTGTGTAAATTCAGAGGAAATGTGAGGATGTTACTGAATGGAAGAGACAACCTAGTGGTCATGCAGATGAAAAAGGCTGAAGTACTGAGTACATTTTTCCTCCATCTTCACAGGCAAAGATTACTCCTAGATTTCCAGATGTACCAGGATGGTTTGAGAAGAAACATTTTAGGGACAAGTTAGGAATGAGTTAGAACAGCTGATGTATTCAAATCTATGAGGACAGACGTGATTAATCTGAAAGTGCTGAGTCAGCTGATGTGTCACTAGACCTGCCTGTCATCTCCAAAAAACCATGGTCATTGCGGCAGACCCCTGAAAACTGGAGAAGGGTTAGCACTGTGTCTGGCTTTAGGAAAGGCACAAGGAAGGCAACTACAGGCCACTTAGCCTACCACCAGCCCCTGGAAGGATTACATACCACATCCTCTTGGAATCCAACTCCAAACATGCAGAGAACAAAAAGGTAATCAGCCACAATCAGCACGGATTTACAAAGGGCAGTTAATGCTTGATGAAACTGACGATTACTTTCTGTGATGAACTGACCTGAAATGCAGATGTGGAGAGAGTGGTGGATGTAGTCAAATGGTCTTTTGGGTAGACTGAAAATTACTGGGCCAGCCAGGTCAGAGAGTAATGCTCACAGCAAACACCAGTTTGCCATCCAACTCGTAGCCTGTACCAAGAGGTGTATTATAGTGCTTAACAGCAGAGCTGAATATGTTCAATATCCTCACCAAAGGCCTGGATGATGAAACCAAATGCACTCTCAGCAATCTTCTAGACATAATCAACCCAGTGGCATTTGACATACCAGGCAGCAGAGCTTTAATCAAGAAGGACCTTGAGGAAAATCAGAACTGGTAATGCCAAGTTCAAGAAGAAGAGTTCTACAGCTTTTCTAGGGACAGGATAACTCCAGGCATCAGTAGATGCAAGGAACTGACTGGCCTTGTAGCAGCTCTGCTATGGTAGATGCCAAGCAAAATTTCAGGAAATGTTTTCACTGCTAATTAGCAAATTGGATATGGCTACATTTGGAGCAGTATGGCCAGCAGGACAACAGAAGTTATTCCTCCCCTCTATGAAGCATTGCTTAGGCAATACCTGAAACACTGCATCCCACATCAGACTCTCCAGTTCAAGAGGCATGTGGAGAAACCCATCTGGGAAGGGGCCATGGGCTCATGACTGACAGAAGCTGAAGAAGCTGGGTTTTTTTAGACCCATAAACAGGCTAAGAGAGGCAAAAAACTATTTGAAGCAGAGTTACAAAAATGGTGGAGCCAAGATTTCCTCAAGTAATGAAAACACACATAAAATCATGGGATTTTTTTCTAACAGTGCTATCAACTTAATGCTTTCTGGTTTAAGATGTGAGAGATGTTTGTTGTGTCTTATCCAGTATCTTCACTAATAAGCCACCCACAATCACAACTTAGTTGACCATTTATATGTACCAGTTGGGCCATATATGTATTTTATGACACTGTTGATGGGGATATAAAAAGCGTTTTTATATTTATCAATCCAGGAATCTCAAGGACTGATCTTAAAACTTTCCAATTCTGATCTATCAAAACAATTCAAAAACCTACATTGTATTTTATTTAGCCATCCAGGAAAACATTTTATCCCATTTGGTGTGGTTGAGATCAGAGCAGGTACTTCAGCTGAAATTTCATCAAGTTTATAAGAAAGGGTCCTAGCAGGTATTCACCCATAGCTGTAGTTCACCTCCTCCCATCAGTACTACACCAGTATTTGTTATTTAAAATATCTTACTAAGGTTTTTTGGGCACTACGGGAGAAAACTGGCTGCAAGACAAGGATCTAGCCAAAGATTCCTCCCTCTTTTGGTCCAAGTGGGTGTACCTCCGCAAACTTCAAGTTGGATTTTATCTGCTAGTACCTAATTATTAAATGGTTTATGTGGTTTTACATTATATGGATTTGAAGCGAGCTTTCAGATTAAGAATTTTTCAATTATGTAACAACGCCCAGAGCAGGAGCTGTTCATTTACCTATTTTTTAAATCATCAAATATATGAGTAATAACAGAGAAATAAATTATTAGATATCCTGAAAACTTTCCAAATATTAAAATTATAGAAGTGAAAGGTCATTTTTAGATAGAATAATATTCCAAAATAGGTTTGAAACAGAGAATAAATGTCATTCATCTAAAGCTCTATAGCCATTCAACATAAATTTCAGGGTGCAGTAGTGCTTGTGGAGACTGAGTTTTCTATGCAGTTTATTTTCTGCTTCTTTCAGATATGATACCTCAGATCAAAGACCCATCCAGCATAGTCACTTCTCTTGAACAGTGGCAGAAGCAAAAAGCTGAAGTAGGAATCTAATGAGCACCAAATAGAAAGATCTTACCCTGTTTCTCACCATATACTTTCCCTACAACTAATAAGCTGCAGTCTAGGGATTTACCTAGATAGTGACTCTATTTGAATCTTTGCATCTAACAGCTATCAAGGATTTTTTCTTCTATTAATTTGGCTAGTAGCTTTTTGAACTCATTAATGATTTTGGTCTCCATTGGTCTCTGTGGCAACTAATTCCACAATGTAATTATTCAATGTGTAAAATGTTACTTCCTTTTGTTGATTTAAAACCTGCTGCTGGATAATTTCATTAAATGCCTCTTTATGTGACACATGGTGAACAAACGCTTCTGTTCCATCCATGACTGCATATTGCTATTGTAGTCACCTCTTACCTGAATTAACTGACAGTTTCTCCTTGAGCAGAAGCCACACCTGTGATCCTGCATAGGTGCTTTTTGCTTTTGCTGGATTTTCCCCTTACCATAAAGCAATCTCTTTCTACTAAAAATTTATCAGGTAAATAACTGCTGAAAAGAACTAGTATAAGGAGGGACTAACATAAGGAGTTTGGGTCTGAGTTTTGTGGGGCTTGGAAATGGCCAAGTGTAAACTCATTCTGAGCTGTAATAACCATTACAACTACAGTGACCTATGCCGTGCACATAAACCTGGTTGATAGGATTTGTCTGATACCTGTTTATAAGCCTGACTGACAAAGGTGGCCAAGTATATGCCAACCTAACTGATAGATTAAGGAGGATGACTTGCTAAACTCAGGTCTGATTAGTTCACAGAGGGTTGGTAGAGACATACATAATTGATGGGGTAGCTCTGTGCAGATGCAACTGATGGGCCAGATTCTCCTAGGACACTGTTCAATGATATTTCCATGTGCTCTGTCAGATTATATCTGCCAAGAGATACAAAGCACTGCTGTCAGTGGGAGAAAAGGCAACACTTCTGAGTCTTCTCCAAGGGCAGGTGACCAACCAACAACAGCCAACTCCAGGTTAGGCCAAGAGAAAGTAAAAAAGGGATTCCAAAGCCTAAACAGGATGTAAGAGGGGAAGCAAGAGAAAAGGCAGAGAAGCTGCCCACCAATCTGAACACCAGCATTCCACAGAGCGGAGATGGTGGTGAGGGCTATGGCTCATTGTTAGTGGAATTTAGCAGAGAGTGGGGAAAGGTGGGGTTGTTTTGTGAGGACTAAAGCCATACAGTGGAGTTGTTAATAACTTCTCTAGAAACTCCCTCTTTCAACAAACAGTTTTACTGAACTGGACCAAACTGCCTCTAGCACAGCCCAGCCTTTACCTGCACCCCTTGATCACCTCCAACTAAACATAAAAATATCCATGGAGAAACATTTCATTTACAGACCACACTCTGTATTACAACAATTATCACACCCCACAAAACCACACCCTGTAAATTTTCCTTACCAGAGTTGCCATCTTCCTAGCAATTCTTGTAAACTCACCATTGCATCCAAGCCCTCGCTACCCAATCTTGTCCCCACACAACAGACTGCAGGGATAAAAACAGCATCATAACAGCTTTGAACAGTGGATGAGTACCCAGTTGAACAAACACTGTGAATCGTTCACACAGAAGCAGTGGCAATGCAGTGAGGCATGAGCACTTGAAGAGTGCCAGAAGTGTGAAGAGTAGCAACATCGCTGAGCTTTTAATTTCTCTGGTTTTGTGGAATTTATCAGGTGTGGTGTATGTGAATACATGTAAACATGGGAACTTTACACTTGATAATGAAATTTGGAGTGCATCTGATGTCTTTTATAGTATTTTTCACTCACTGTCAGTGTTAACACAAAGTCTAAGGACAAAAGAAATACTTCAGCTGTTTAAATCAGCTTGCTCAGGCTATGCACTTGGCTCAGATAAATAAGATGAGAGCCCAGAAATTAGCTCAACTTGCCAACTCTTATTATCAAGTACACTGTTTGTAACTCACAGTAGGTTATCAACAATGGGGCCACATTTGGGAGATACTGTGGGAAATACTGTGACATCTGGTATTGATTTCTGGCAGGACTTAGGCATATTTTTGAAGCCTCTTCTTCAAATTGGAAAGATAATAAAATGCATACATACCACTAGGCAGATTTTTTTTTTATTTCAGTAGGCACAAAAATGGGCATAGCTACATACTGCAGCACATCACAAACAAAGAAATCATGCTGCTGCTTTCAAGTCAAAGCATTTCCCTCAAACCTTCCCTCAACAGGAGCAATGTGAAATGTGAGAAAGAAAAACAATTTGACATTTGCAGCACAGGTTGAACACGTGTTCAAAATCATGAGAAACCCATTATTCGACTTATGAAATAAATGTCCAAAAGTTGCTCTTAACCCCCAGCATCAAAAACTAAAGCAAAGAAATGCTCCACAAGCATTCAGTTCTTTCAATTTTAATGAAGGCCCCAAATACACAGTTCTGTGAAAGTGAAAACATTCACAAGAAACGATATTACAAAATCATATGACTTTGGTCCATTCTAAACAACATGCAATACATTGCATGCACAATATCCTGTTTACACCCAGCATTGAACAGCTCAACAAGAAAAAGTCCTAAATAATATAATTTATGAGGAAGCTAGAAATGAGAGTAGCACCTTCCACTAACTCCTTCTTAGCCGAAATTCTTTAATGAAAACAAATTCACAGCAGTAGCAGCCAAAAAAAAAAAAAAAAGGAAAAAAAAAGGTGATCTAGTTAATGCTGTGAGCAACATTGTGATTCATTATAAATGTGCTAAGAATTTTGCTGAGGGAAAATCTGGGTAACTGAGTATTTTTATTGATAAGATCAGTTTAAAAATATACTAGGAAAAAAAGTAAATGTTTTTAAATGAGTGACCTAACATTTAAAATTTTGGAGAAGGAATATTCAAGTATCCAGCATATACATATAATTTCTGGAAACAATTACAGTAATTAAAACAACGTTCAACCTTTGGAGGGAGACATTTTATGGAAAACATTCCAGAAATTGCCTCCCCACTGACACTGATCAACTTGGGTGTGTCCGATTAACAGTAGAAACTAACTTAAAGTAAAAACCCCTGCCGCTGAGAATCATCCAGCATTTAGCACTCAGCCTCCACCCCCTGGCTCCAAGGATTTAAATCCTTGGACTGTCAGCAGGAGCCTCCTAGATGAGACAATGAATTTGAAATATTATTTTCACTACTGAGCAACTGAAAGTACAATGCCAGTGTTTCCAGTAATAAATTTCATCTACAAAAAAAAAAAAAAAGAAAGAAAGAAATCCATTATTTGAGATTAAGATAGCTTTTAAATCTGGCTGTCTTACCTCAACACCTACCAGTTTCATTATATTTCAAATTTTATCTTCTTTCTCTAGGCTAAGCTAAACCAGAAAGAGTTAACGCACATTGACTCTGAAATGCAGACACTGCCTAGAAAAGTAGGGATCCAAATCACAGAGACTTAATTGCTCTATGTGTGACCTTCTGGAATTTCAGAAAAAGTTCAGACTGCCAATTGCAGTCTTCATTGTTAAAATAAAATCATTAAAAACTGAATTCAAATAGCTTTGAGTTCTTCAGGTAGAAAAAAAAAATAAATCTCTTTACTGACAGTGATAAGGGATGCTGTCCACATGACTGAGACCGTGGTTGAGTGAGACGGTAAATTCAGTTTCAGTATGTCTCATATGAGATCAAAACCACCACAGCTGCATGACACATCAATTGAGCGTAACCCACTCTGCCAATTCTAATTTTGCATAGAGTTATGCTCCATCAGGTACTGTCTGTCCTGCAGCCAGAATATAGCCAGCATAAACACTATCATGTGATTTGGCTTATTTGATGAGAATGTGCTACCAGGTGATTTGGTAGTGCACAAATGCAGTGTTAATGAACACAGGACCACAGCCTAAAGTACAGAGTGAAACAATTTGTCAAGGTCAACCACATAAACTGCTAGTAGACCTGAAAATAGCATCCAGTCCTCCTTAATCCTAGGTTAGTTTGCTACCTGCTGGGCAGCACTGCTGCCCAACATAGCAAACACACTTTTCAAATTACAATGTGGTTCTCAGGACTTCTTCAGCACATTTGTTCTTAATACTATCCCTGCTGCCACCATCTCTACAGAGGTCCCAGTTCCATGTGATGGCCCTAGGTCCACAGCATTTCTTTTTACCCAAATCTTCACTGCTAACCAGCTGCAGCCCCTGCTGCCCCACTCCTACCCACACAAGCCAAGGGCCATTTCAGCAACTACAGTGTTGACACTGCAAATATTTAGAAAAATGTTTAGCTTGACCAATGTAAGTAATCACAGTGAAGTCAAACAAACCTATGTTCACATGCAAGAGTTTCCAGGGTTTATTCTCCAAAAAGCAGGACACATTTTTATGCTTGCTAAGAGACACTGAGACACACTACTGAAGACATGCTATATAACCCACATAAAATAAAACACTACTCCTACTTCTATATATGCTGCTCACTAAAAAAATATTTTAATTGTATCTCACCAAATGTTGACTCTAACACATTACTGTAGAGAACTATACACATAGATCACTAATTCTTAGAAAATAAAAAAGCGGCTCCCATCAAATGCTTAGCCCAACACTTACACACAAAAAAGTAAAGCAAATATTATAAAGCAAATATTAGAAATGTGTTGAAATGCATCTTTGTCCCAGTTTTTACAGGAAGCAGAGTACATGCCTACAACGGTGCTATATTGTTTGAATTACTGTTTGGAGATGGCAGCAGGACAGAGCAAGAAATACACTATTGATTAAAAATTATATCAAAGAAATTGTACTGAAGAAACTTCAAAATGTGAAAAAACTCCATAGCTAGCTAGTGCTAGAAATATGCTTGCCTGTAAAAGTTTTAGTAAGTCCTGCGGTATTTTTCTATATATATACATATATATATATATATATATATACACACATATATATATATACACACATATATATATGCAGAGGCTTAATTACAGAGTCACATATTATTTTCTTCTACTATCCTGCCCAAGTCATTATAAGGATTTAATCCAATATCCATGTTTTGCTTATTCTGTAAGATGAATGATCAGTCCAAAGTGGCTTCATTAGTAGATAGCAAGTAAACAAGGACTAAAGGGGAATTTCAATTAGAATTCAAGGTACCAAAATAACGGCCAAGAAGACATCCACTGTTTAAAAAAAAAGCCTCTAAAGATGAAGCAAGTTCTCCAAAAATCTCCAAAGACATTGGCATTGGCACAACATCCTTCATCAGGGTTTTAAGTTGTGGCTGCTGATGGTGTACTTCAATGCGTTCTGAGTGAAATTCAAGATAGAATCACTTGCTTTTATAATTATACAGTCAGGATAAATGCAGAAAAAGACTACTAGAGTTCATTTATTCTCCCTGCCAGCCCACTAAAAGATATATCCATTCCACTAAACCCATTTTTCTGGTACTTCACAAAGACCTTCCTGAGAAATTTCTGTGCAGCAGAAGACCTCTAAGATAAAAAGAAGGTCCCAAAATTTTCATGGCTAGCAGACAATATTTCAGAATCAAAAAACAGAGGAATTTCAGAGGAAATGCTCTGAGCTCAGCTGTACAGTGAAGGTCACAGTTGCAGATATGGATATCATCAGTGGATTTTGCCCTAAAACATGCTGTCATGACAGTGTAGCAAGAGGGAAAAAGAAGAGCAAAGTGCTTATTAATAAAGTGTCAGCACCAAACAAGGTTGTTTGTTCCATGAAACTAGAAAGTTCCATGTCAAAAATTGTTACACCGACAACACTGTAATAGGTATCACAGTGCCAATCACTGTCAGAGAGTCCCGAATCAGCTAAAACACATGAATCCCTTGGGATTCACAGTCTTCCTGGTACTTATCTCTACTGAAAACTAAGTGACAATCTGATTTTTAAGCACAGCCCTGTCTCTAACAGGCAGCAGCAGTCACTGATGGCCCTGCTGGCACTTGCCACATACACTGAACTTGGTCATCACATTAGTTCCGCTGCCATAGCTGTGCCAACAAGGATGGGAGCTGGCTGGAATCACATCCTCTGCTTGACCTTGCTGTTCCTTCAAAGACCACACTGCAAGTGGAGCTACTACTGCAGAAGTGTTTTGTTGCTTTAGTTTGCTTTTGTCAAAAGAGACAACTTGGACATATTGGCAAAACCTTCTCCAATAGGACTCCTGGCCTACAAAGCCCTGCTAGCAAAGGCTGGTTAACAAAGATGTTAAGTCCCTTTCATTTTTATGAGATCAAGGAAGACCCTCCAAGTCACTACAACATTATACTATGAGTTTTAAGTGAGGAAACTAGAATTCTGCTACACAGGTTGCAAATCAGAGACCATGTTTTTAACTGTACAGCAGTTTTAAACAGGATTCTTTACTTTTCTGCAAAGGATTTTAGATCACTCATAAGCTGCACACTTGGAATATAACCTACATCACTGAAGGGAATTATCCCTCTGCAGGATTACAATCTACACAGTTTGCCACTAAAATAACAGACCCCAATACTAAGTAATCTGCTCTAAATTACTGACCCAGTGAACAAACATCCCCTCCTACTCACACTCCAATTACCTTACCAGTCTAAATGGAAGAACTATTATCAAAAATACAAAACAATTCTACAAGTAGTTCCTATATATCCTGTAGAGACAAAATCACTCTTGTACAAGGAACATGGTGCACCCCTCATCTTTGCAAAGGAAGAATTAACACTTGACAAGGTACACAGGCACACAGGCATAAATGACCAACACAAATGACGTCAGATCCAGACTTCAAATCCTCTGAAGACATACACTTACACCAGTAGTACGTAGTAGTTTTACAGATAAAACTCAACACAGAACATTTTAATTTCACTTCCTGGGTTCAAACTATAATTAACTTTGAATTAAATTACAACTGTAATTGCTCAAATCGGTTTCCATGAAGGATAATCAGAAAACAAAGATGTCAGCAGCCATTGACATGGTGATAGACATGATTCTCCCAGAACAATATGGGAAGGCTTTAGCGGAAGTAGGGATAAAACCCAAGCACCAACGCAACACCTAGTATTTCCATCTTTTCTTCAGCTCAACACCACCTCCTTCCTAGCACTCTTTCAACCAGTCTCTTCCCCATCTGTCTACATGATCTTAAGACTTCCCAAGCCCATGTCCTTTAGCTTTTTGTCCGCCTCTTCTTATTCTGAGTGCTTCCTTCTCTGTTATTTTCTTAAATATGTCTCCTGTGTGTTTCTTCCACCTCACTAAGGCTTGGATTTCATCCTATCACAGTGCTCAGGTTTAGCAAAAGGCAGACATGAATCAAGCAAGACGAAGTGATGTCTGGCAAAGAAGTAACCTGCAAAAGGAAGCACTAAGCAATCCTTGCCAGAGATGCCATTATCACATTCAACAATTTCTTGTCACCTGCAAAAGAAACAAAATAGCCCAGGTTCTCTTTCCCTAAAGGAGGAGAAAAGAGAGGCAGGAATAATCTAACATTAGAAGTTAATTTTGTCTTCCTTGTTCTCTAGTTTGATCTACAATACATTGTAATTCATTTTATCTAGAGAAGTCTGGGGACTTCAGAAAATTTACCCCAGCTTTTACAGTCCCAAAGAAACCAAATGCTTGAAAAGCTGAGAGTGATCAGTCCACCACCACCATCCCTGCTAATCCAGAGAGCAGAGTGGGAGTGAGGGAGCAGGCACAATTATGGAAATGAAGTACCATGAAACAGTACAGGAAAACTAAAAGAACTTATGAAAAATGAGGCCATAGCCAAACCTGCAGGAACCACGAGCCATGACCCAAGAAGCAAGAACAGGAGGACACAATAAATCAAACTACAATGCAAAGTACAACATTGCTTGAACGTTGTGCTCATTAAGTAAATGCAGTAAAATACCTATCCATAGGCTATGACCACCTCCTGCTCACATACGACACTTCCTCAGAGAGCATGCACAGTAAAATGAATGTGCACTGGGTCTTTATATGCAGACAAGAGAATACAAAGCCAATGACTACACAGTTAGGTTGTTACATATATGGGAAATGCCAGTTTTTTATTGTTCACAGTGTATAAAAACGAGCACCTAGCATACTGAAGACGTGTTAGCTTTATGGATTCACCACCTAGAACCCTTTCTCTGCACAGACATTAAATAAAATCAATTATCTTGACTCTGTGTGGACTGTCTTACTGCACACTGGGTAAAAGAATTCATATTTGGGACAACACAATATGCTGGCATTCTGGCCACTTGAGAACTCTGTCAGAGTAGGGAACACTTGAGCTTGGGTTCCAATCACTGGGGTTCATTTCAAGAACATAAAAAAATTCTGCAAGAGATACTGCAACTCCATCAGTCTTCCATTGTTACACTAAAAATAAGAGTGCTGTCTGGACTTTGCATGGTAAGGACCTGAATATTGGCTAATTTCTTTTAAAAATACCCATTAAAAAGGAAAGAAGAAGCAGCAGCAGAAGTCCAGTCATTACACAGGTACAAGAAAATCCAGTGGCACAGGGAGTTTCCACAGACAAAGGATTTCCCACAGCCTATTGTTGGAAACACTGTGATTCAATTGCTCACTTCTTGCTCAACAGGCTGCTGATTCAACCAGAAGAGGATGCTGGTATGTCTCACCTTCTGCATTCCACCTACTGCAGCCTATTTCAACAAAAAAACTGGCTTTGAGAAAACATGTGACTATATCTCATGCTAGTTTCTAGTTATTTACATTACAATCCTTTGGTTGTAAAATATCATCTTTTTGTTAATGCCATTTAAAGGTACACATAATAAAATCATATATCAGGAATTTTTACTGCTGCTGTCTCCTTATCTTGCTAAATTCCAGTTCGACATTTCACAAGAAGCAACTGGCTAAAAGGTGAAACACAGACTATAATACACTTTCAGATTCACTGCTGTATGAGGAAACTACAGACCAGAAAAATCATCAACATACAAACTCACAAAATAATCAGATAAAATGTGTTTTATAGTTGGAGACAAATCCTGTTAACACTGTCTATGAAGAACAGTCTGCTTGTGAAAATTAATGACCTGCTGCAACTCCCCAGAGAAAGCCCTCAGGTAAGGAATTCAGATGGAACCAGGCAGCAAGTCAGTGGAGGCTATTTTAAACCCACGCCATTCTACAGCTACTTCCAGGTGCAGCCCTAAATTCAGCAACAGTATCTGTTTCCCAGGAGCAGATTTTAAGCTGTCTCTGACAGGTAACTGGAGATGAGCAGTGCAGTTCCAGAGGCATGGCATGCAGCTAGCCTCCAAAATAAAGCATGAGCTGTTATTTTTCAGAGAACAGATTGTAACTCTGTTCTACGGCAGAAATTACATACATTTCTTTCTCATACTCACAAAGGTTTGTTCAGGATGCTGGAAGGGGAAAGTACAGACAATTTCCTAGAGTGAAGTAGCAAGCAGAGATAGGAGAAGTGTGGCTAGAGGTTAACAGATTAGCCATTACGGAATTTATAATCCATGTAGTCTCTAAAACATGTTAAATATCTTGGAGCTGCATGTTTAAAGCCTTAGGAAATGAGCTTGTTTTAACGAACCAAATAAGCTACATTAGAGAAAAAAAAGGGGGGAAAAGGCAAACCAACCCTTCCAGGTATATCTTTTGCACATCAGCACAGATACGCACAGAACAGATACTGCTGAACTCAATCCTAAAAATCACAAATGTATCACTGCCCTGCCAAAACCAACAAAAATTCCTTCACTTCAATGAAGCAGTTACACCTGTGCTCAACTTAAAATATCATGAGTGATGCATCTGAAGTAAACAGCATTTGAGTGCTTTGTTGGTAAAGGCACAGACTTGCTCTTTACAGTCCTAAACTTGGAAAAAATGTGTTTTGCTAATAGATGGAAATAATGAAAGAAGCTAAAAATTCATTGTTGAAAATTACTTGAAATTCCTATTATAACAATAAGACAACGATTATTTAATAGCTTATAATCAAAATATAAACAAACTACGTTTCACTCTGGATATACATCATTAATCTCTAACAACGAAGACTATGTTATGATTTACCAGGAAAACTTTAAAAATCATGAATAGTCCAAACAAAAGGAAAAAGTTCTGAACCATCCAATATAAACTAGGAGATCTGCAACTACGGTGACATCTGAAGTGAAATGTGTATTTAAACACTACATGGGGAACACTGCCTGTATTTACTGCTGTCCAACACTTGGTGATGTAGATATAGTTTTAAACTCCTTTTAAACACGCATATTTAATTAGTTAAATGCAGATTTTTTCAGTTAAGCATTCAGTTAAAGGAAAACATTTTACAACAGAAAAAAACACGTAGGCATCTCGACAGAACTGGTGGAAAATGCACTGCTTTGTTCTCCTTTTACTGCTTTTAAAAGAACAAAAAGCAATAGCAAGATAATAGCACGGCAGGTTTAACTGAAAAGCTCCACTTCCTTAACATTTTGAAACATAGATTTCCCACCTTGAAGGGAAATCAGGGATGTGCTTTTGCCATTTCTAGAGAAATCCCTACAAAACCGACACCGAGAAGTCTCTGTGCAGACACACACTAGAACAGGTCACTCAGGAAGCTGAGTTCTCCCGGCACCATGTGGCCTGAAACTGAGGTCCGGCCGCTCTGGGTCTGCCCCTCTCGGCCCGGCTCTGCCGCGGAGCCGCCGCTCGCTCCCGCCGGGCCAGGAACGCGCCGAGCACCGGGCGGGAACGCGCCGAGCCCCGGACGGGAACGCGCCGAGCCCCGGACGGGAACGCGCCGACCCCGANNNAACGCGCCGAGCCCCGGACGGGAACGCGCCGAGCCCCGGACGGGAACGCGCCGAGCACCGGACGGGAATGCGCCGACCCCGGGCCGGGAACGCGCCGAGCACCGGACGGGAAAGGGCGCGGCCGCGGCGCCCCCTGGCGGCCACTGCCAGCGCCGCCGCCGCGCCCGGAGTTTGCCTTTGTCCGTCCTTTGGCCAGGGGCACAGCGAGGCCCCGGTTCACAGAGCGAGCAAACAGCGAGTTCATCCTTTACAAGCACCAGCCAAGTCAGGTAGCAGGAAGGCAGTGGGAAACAGGCTTTAAAATATCGGTTCTCTGCAGCCGCAGCCATCAGTTTGTTCCTGAAATCAGCCGCCTCATTCATCTGCACTTCCATCTTCCACAATACATGAGGCGGTATCACCTGAGAGCAGGGTGTCTTAACTACAGTGTCCTCAATCATTCCCAAAGCACTATTCATCCCATATTCCCAACGGTGCGAGTCTGGTGGGGAGAAGTTAAAAACTCGGCCACCCTGTAGCAAGCTGGGAAAAAAAAATAATAGTTGTACTGGCAACTTCAGTATTTTATACCTGCCAAAGAGCTGTCTTTCCAATTATGTATTGTTTTAATGTAACATTCATGTCTTTTAAAAGATAATATTTAAATAAGGCTATGTTTTCATAACTTAATGAGATTTACCTGATTTATGGTTTCTTCAAATGCTTTTATATAATGATTAAGTTCTCTGTCCATTGCAGCATATTCTAACATGACTTTTTCCATATTGTTGACATCTTCTTCATCATCTGAAAAATAAAATATGTGGAACATGGGTGATCAATTGTATTATTTTCAGGCAGTGTTTTTTCTTTACAAATATTTTATTTACAAGCATTCATGCTGTGAGTATGTAACACATTTTTATGTCTCAGCAGGTGTTTGCAAGCTACTCAAATATATACTTTTTTTTCCCATTTTGCAACTGTAATCTTTGACATTTCTTGGGTAATTTGAACAAACAGCTTACTCAGAAAGAAACACTTGCCTAGTTTCATGTGAACGAGAGAGAGTATGTGTAATTTCATCTACCAACACCTAGTCATTAGGCAATCAGGATATTTTCTGCAAAAGTTGTATTTCATGACTCATCACATTGCCTGAGAAATAGTCAGAAGAAACTTAAATGCCCTCTCAGTACAGTATAGTTCACAGCTATAATTAGACCCCTTATCCCCAATAAACACAGCTACAGGAAAATCAAAACAAAGCCAACTTTTTATAACACAGGAAATAATAGAAGAATGGATAGCATTGGTGATTCAAGCAGTAAAATTCTAATTGCCAGGGAAAATCAATTAACACAGGTCATGTGATTAGTAATTCATATCCACTTTTATTCTCTTCTGCATTCCTCCTAATTCCACTCCTTTCATCTCTAACTACACCTCTGCTTTCCCATTCTAATGTTGCTGTGCATCTGCTTAGATAAGGACCCTCTGTAGATGTTGCAAGGCTGAACCGTCACAGCTGTATATTCCTGACACAGCTGCATGTACCACACCAAATACTGCCAACTACCAGAGGACAGCCAGCCACGAGCCCTGCATCCATGCAGGAAATCAGGAAGTTAGGAAATGTAAGTTTCCACTTCTGCTTCATCCATTTATTCCTATCCTGCAGTTTCCAGGTATAGAGAAAGCAGCTGGAAGCAGCTAGACTCTGTGAAAGAGCCCCAAAGTCTGCCATGCAGCATTAGGGGTTGTCATTTGATGGAGCATTCTTTAAAAGCATTTAAGTAGCCAATCTGTGCTGCTACTTCTAGGAAGAAAATTGTAGTACAGCTTTTTAAATTACTTTTTTTGTGAAGAAAGGAAAATATCTTCTGATCTGGCAAGCTGGCACATTGCTTCAATTGCTAACTATATTATTATGTTAGAACACAGAAATCTGTCTCTGCAGAAAGCTGACACAGAGTATTTTATATGGCCATCAGTTTGGGAGCAAATCTGAAACACATCGCTTCAGGGACAGAAACATCACACCATATTGAAACAGTGATGGATCAAGGAGACGAAGGAAAAGTGCTAAGATATATTTACACAGAAGAAGTTACATAATGAGCTATACTATTTTGTGAACATGGCAATTACAGTCATGACGTTTCCCTTAATTATATATAGGCTTGGTATGTATCCATTTTTCATTAAGTAGATGAATGGATACTAGAGACAGAATCTTGGCATTTCTGCAACTTTCTTCTGAATAATCAGCATTTCCCTCTCCCCTTTCCCTTCCCTCCCACCCAGTTTCCATGTCCTATCTGGTAACTATGATCATACTATTTTTCCTTCCTGCTAGGAAGCATATGAAGTGCCTCCTTCAAGGCTGACACAAAGGACACTCCATGAATCACAGGAAAGGTTTGTGTAGCAAGTAACTGTCATCTCCTCCCATGGCCAAAATGAATCATATCCACAACATAAAGAAACCAGAGTGGCCTAAATATTTTTAGATTTTTTTTTTTTTTAGGGGGAAAGAAGTGCATTGTTAAATACCAAGAAGAGTTGTACAAATGATGTCTTTCCTAATAGCAAGAAAAAACTTTAGGGGAAGAGTAATAATGTTGTATGCAACTTGAGAGATGCATTAAAATAAAGCTCAAAGAGGTGGAACACAGCTGGGCAAGAGGGACATTATCTCCAACTACATCCTTCCTGTACTGACTGTTCCACCCATCCACCAGCCTGCTTTAAGTCTCAGCACTGTTCACTGCTGTTTCCCTGTTGCTGTTCTTTCACACACATTACACATCCTGGGAAATTGCTGAACATGTCACTAACACACCATCATATCCAGCCCTTGGAAGCACTATGGACATACAGACGGATCTGAAGGACTGTGTACAGGTCAGTTATTGTCCATACCCTATTTCTGCTCATTGGCAGATACTAGAGTCCATTTTCTGTCTGAAGTTCAATCCATAGGGTGCTGAGAGATAAGAGGAAATCTCCTATGTTGTTCCCAGCCACTTACCTCCCCATCTCTTAAACAAGATTTAAAAGAAAACTTACATTACAAGCTATTCTATTTGCCTTTTAAAAACTCTCATTGTTCTACATTATACACAAATAACCTGCTGTGCAAGGCTTCTCTACTTTCCCTTCCCCTGAAGAGCCAAGAGCATTTCTGTCCCTCCCTAGTAGGGAGCAGATGCAGGGCAGAGCTTGGGTGAACATGATAAGAAACCGTGGGTGACTGGATGAGAATGTAGTTTTACAGCTCACCAAGGCAAGGATCCCAGCACCTTCAAAGTTTCTTTACAACAGACTCCAGCACAGACTAATCAGAACACACCAGCTGACCTGATCTTACTAAGGAACAATAAATTAGAAAAGGCTTTGCTTTCCTCAACACCATCCCACAACTCATTCTCACAAATGCCACCAACTATTGGTTTAAGAGCACTACAGTATCAAAAATAATTAAAATTTAATAATGACATCAGGCTTTTGAAATATTCAAAAGGCATTGTCTGTGATTCACTCTGCTGCTGCTTTTGTTTCATACGTGAAGGTGACAGTGGAGATCCGTGGTAAAGAGATTCAAGGCACTGACTCTCTTCCAGCAGACCACTGAGCACACTGACTGCTGAATACCCGCCAGCCAGACTCCAGCTACAAAGCCAGACAACTCTCCAAAGTACTCAAACCTTGCACTCTTGCAAGGTTGGCCTTGCAGGCCAACAACCTAGCTTAACACCAAAATCAAACACTTTGCAAGTACTGGATGAGTGCCTTTCTGTTACCTAATCAGAAGTTATCCTAATCTTATTTCTAATTCATATCTAAGGAATGCACTCCAAACTCTCTGCATATGCTTTTAGCTATTGCCACAAAATACCATCGAAGTGCATATTGTACTCTCCTTGTTATCTAGGCTAAATATGTTGAGTTTGTTAAGCATTTCTTCACAAGTCATTTCCCTCACCACTCAGAGATTATACATTTTGCAATATTACATTTTTTATTCACAGAAAGCCCAGTTCAAGGCCATAATTTCATTTTCAAAGGCCCATGTGCACCATGTTAAAATTAGCTGGCTGAATATGCAGTTTGCAATTATGAATTCCAGCTCGCACGACTTTATGATCTCTTATTATAATGGAAACAGGGATATTATTCTGAAAAGTATCCCTAAATATTAAAGAACAAAATTACATAACATGACTAGCAAGGGTTCAATTTCTCACTTCTGAAGAGACCAATCATACTTAGGTGCCTTAATGCTGATTTAAACCATAATCAGTCAGGACTAAGTTATGTATCATGAACCCACAGTGCTAAAACAGAAGTTGCAACAACAGAATGGAGTTAAGTCAGCACTGATTTAATACATCCTATAATGACACTCATGTAAAACTTGTCCAAAACTTGCATTTCCTAACATCTGAGTTCATATTTACTTTAGTTTCCTGTATACATCCACAAATTAGCAAAATTTCTAAAGATTTTTCACAACTACCTCTTTCTTTGCAAAAGTTACCACATCAGTATTTGTTATTTAGGGTATTACAGCTGTCCTGCAGCCAGTACACATGAATCTAAATAAGCATTCACTTCCACTGCAGACTATATTAAACACAAAATAGTCTGGAATACCATGAAATTTCAGGAAGGCTCCAAACTTACAAATACAAATGTACTTAAAATGAATGCTTATGCACAGACAATGTGGATTAAGATGAATATACATATCTTTATAGCATTGGGTAACAAAAGTGAAAATTTCAATTTAAAGAAAGCAGGACATTTCAGTTCTACCTCTGGCACTACCTATTAGTTTGTTTTGAAATTCAAGGCTACACGCTGGTTTTCCCATGAGTCAAGGAAGAATGATATACCATTGCCCAGAAATTTGACAGTAGATTTCGGACTTTTAAAACCCTCGTAACACAAACACCCATCACTTGAGCCATTAGCAACAGTGGTAGTAGGCAGTTGTCTTTATATGCCCCAGCGGCAGATAAAATACACACTTTGCCAGCAGGTTTCAAGTTACTGCTGACAGCAGAGGAACACAAGCTCTCTGACTCCTTGATTTAGTTCCATCTTCTGGAGGAGAAAATACACTCTCAATTCAGGATGAAGCTAAGTATTTTTGCTGTCATTTTTAGCAAGTCCTTCATTTACAGATCCAAAAGTGTTAAGACTACCCTCTGTGTGCCCAGTTCTGGTCCACTCAAAACTGTTGATAATTCAAGTAGATACTGAAAAAAACCTCTCAACCAACCCACATTCTTTAAGAACAGATTCACAACACACTTAGAGAAGACAGTAGCGATGCTCTGCAGTGAGAGGACACAGACCTACGCAGGAGAGCACTGTCACTTCGCCCCTCTGTCTAGACAGAAGTGAAGCCTGCCACAGTACTCCAGACTATGCAGACCAAGAAGAACTTAAGCAGGAGATTCATTGCTTCTGCAGCACTGAGGGTACATCAACACTTTTTCTCCTGCAGATACATGGACAGCTCCTCAGAAAACTTTCATCGAAGATTTCTTTCAAAATTTAATTTCCCTGACATGCAACATATTTTACTTATTAGGCTGCAGAAAGGGCAGAAGGTTAATACAGAAAATTCTAAACTAAAAGAAACGAGAAGCCATACAAAGGAACAGCAAAAAGCTGGAGAAGATCAAATTCATCCCCTGAATGCAGGTGTCTTCACGTAGAGAAATGGTTGAAAGTAGAATGCCCAGAAAATCTCCATGGAGCTGTCTGGATAGGGCACTAACCACTGCAATTTGTAAGAGAAGAAAAATGAGTGCTGATAGGAGAGGCAACAACCATACAAGGAATGGCAATTGGTGGAGTAAAGGGGAACGTGGGGCAGTAATTGCAAAATTTCCCTCCATGTAAGAGTGAGAAGCTACTTACTGCTGAAGCTAGTCATAATGAAACCTCCAACTTCTCAGGAAATGCTTTAACTGAGCTGTAGAATATTTGAAGCTGACTAGTTTTGCTGTATATTTCCCTCACTGTCCCCTAATGAAGCCACTCTTTTTTGCACAGAAAGTTTCCACACACATGGAGTTAGAGACCAAATGTGCCTGAATGATTTTAGAGACCAATCCTTCCACCTAAATACCAGACTCCAGTGAAAGGTAGGTGTATCTCACAGAATGAAATTACAAGAGTAACAGAAAGAGAAACCTACGCTAGGTGGGTGGGCCAGCTTGAGCAGGGGATTGGGCAAAACGACCTCCAGAGGTCCCTTCCAACCTCAGCCATTCTGAGTTTTCATGACATTCTTCAATATTCAACAGCCTCATCTCTAAGCCATTTTTCTGGAAGATGGTTAAGTCAGTCTAAGTTCAAGTCCTCTCAAGTAAAGAAGGAAGTGGAATGTGAGTTTCCAGTATTCTACCAAAGAAAAAATCCAAGTAGAAGGAGCAAAATTGAGAGGAGCATGTGAGGCAGGACTAGTAGTACTTGTAAATGAAAGAGCAGCACAGAAGAATACAGGTTACACCACAACTATCACTTGTGAATTATTTTTAAAGTTGCATCTTATTTTCTATTTGGCTTCTTTTAAGAAACTGCAAATTAAACTGCAGTACTTGAACTTAGGTCAAGCATTTTCCTGTACCTGAGTAAAGTCTTCTGAGGTTGTATTTTGGAAAAGAAAGGGCTGTGCTTTTCAGTCTGGATTTAAACATTCACTTCATACGGCAAGTAATGGGAAAAAAAATCTTCAACTATCCGCTTCTCTCTGCTTAGGCTTTTTTTTCAAGTCAGTTGAGCCAAGAGTGTCCGTTAGATTCCAAACTACACCTAATGAAAAAACCCTTGTCTTGTATTACAAACCATTTCCCTGTAGGCTATGACTGTCTGAAATAAGAACAGAGTCACTGGCCCAGGAGGCTCCTGACAATCCCACAGAAAAGAAATCCAAGTACATGATACTGTAGAGAGTCAGAATTTCAATAGAAGCAGACCATGTCTGAACACCCACCTCAAACATCTCAATTGCTGAGGGCCCAGTTTGAAATATCTCAAGGGGCCAGCACTTCCAGTGAGTGGGTGTTGCACACATCCTGAAAACAGTAATTTCAGAGTGGGCACAGGGAAACTGAGGCACCCAGCATTACTAACCACTTTTGAAAATAACTGTATTCTATAATAATCACAATACTTTTGCTCAACCTGAAACCCCCTTAAAGCCCATTGCCAGCAGAACAAGGCCAACAGTGCTTTTGAACAACTTCCTTACAGTACTTTTTTTCCTCCAGACTACCAGAGGAAGGCCAAAAAGCTATAACGACCCCAGTTTAGACATGAGAGCAGTAACAAAGATCTACCTGACCAGCTTTATCGACCATGGTACCCAAACAGACTGCAGTGTAAAGAACAGCATTATCTCTGAACACCAACTGACACTATACTGAGCTAATGAAATAAACAGGGTTCTCACACAGAATTTGATTTAGCAAAACACTCCAACATGTGCTGACTTGCTTTGCTGTATAAAATCCAAAGTAAAATATTATCCAGCACAAATAGAGATGGTTTATTTTAGGCTGAGGTGCACAAGTAATACAAAGACATAAACTAAACTCTCATAGAAGTAAACATTGCTATGAAACAGAAAAACAGTTTTTATAGATATCTACATATTTTTTGCTATTGTAAGCTGTATACTTAATGCCACATGCAGCACCAAGACATAAAGACAGGCAGTATGCACACAATTTTCCCAAACAAAAATGGCCTTTTGCTTGAGTAACACTAAGGCCTGTACAATTCCCAGACTATTTCCCACCCTTCAGACGAAGGAGACCAGCACTTGACAAACATTTCTTTCCCCCTTACTAAATTCCAAGGTCATGGTGAGGTTAATATTTATTTTACCAATAAACACCACTTAATTTGCAGAAAGACCAATTTAAAGTTAACAAAGACAATATAACTAGTAAGCAGAAGCACTGAAAGTGGGATAAAGCAAGATGCAGTAGTGTTGAGAAGCAACCCAAGCTCAGCACTATCATAATTCTACACCAGTTTCCTGGCATTACTGTGATTTGCATGCAGAATTACAGTTCTCTCTTCAGCAAATGAGTAAATCAGCATTCCTCAACACTAACACAACACAAGCCCAAGAAGAACAGAAACACAAGTTATGTTGACAGACAAGCAGCAAGAAAACACCAAGGCTGAGTTTCATGTACATTTCCTTTGGCAACAAAGTGAGTTTCACACGTCATTTCCCCAGGCACTCATCCCTGCTGTTCCTCTTACATTCCTCCTCTGCTGCCCATCAGCCAGGATAATATAGTCTTTCATAGGGTCATACTATAAATTGGATTAATGAAACAATTCACACTAAAAATAGCAATCTATCCTCCAAACCCATGCTATTCCAGTAATGGAATCTGAAGTGCAGATATTCAAACAGTTGTACCAGTACAATTAAGGGGGGCAGCAAACTGTAGCAGGGCAG
>WEKY01061476.1:23501-84224 GCA_013390045.1 Picathartes gymnocephalus
AGATGGTGGGGGTGGGGGGGGAGGGGGAAACTTCCTAAATCAACTTGTTTGCCAAGAAAAAGGTAAAGGAACCACACCGGTGTATTTTCAAAGTAAGCACAAGGCATATGTTATCTTCTCACAGAAATCTGACCAATCTCATAAAATACCTAACAAACCACTGCCATGTTTTGCTAAATATATATATATATACATNGTGGTCTAAGTAGTATGAGATGAAGATCCTTCATGCTCATTATTATTTTGTGCAAATATAAATATAAATATAAATATAAATATAAATATAAATATATTTTTATATACATAATATATATATAAAAATACATCATATATATATATATTTTATATATATATATAAAATACATACATACAAATACACACATCACTCTCTTTTAATACATGACGAAATTAAGGCTGAAAACATTTACTACTAATTTAATGGGAAATAATTTTCCTATGACTAACAAAATGTTTCTTGCCTCTGGAAGCATGGACACGTCTGCACCACAGAAGAGAGCCTAGTTCAGTGCCCCAAGCTGCTGCTGACCTTGCCTTCCTCAGAACGAGAGATGGGAGGGCTGGGAATATTTAAAAAAAAGGGGTTTAGTGCTGTCCTTCTTCTACGCAATTTGTCCTCTTAGAACTTGATACGGTAACACTGGAATTTGTGAAAAATTTCCTTGAAATATTTTCCCCTACAAGGAACAGCAAAATATTTGTTAAGGTCTTGTAATTGCTACTCTTTCATCTCTCAGAATACTTTGTAAAACTGATATTCAAAATGAAGAATTTTATTTTAAGACTTTTAATGGGTCTATCAAAGACTATGTTCTAGAAAAGACTCACAGGCTGCTTATTTTTATGAATATCAAAGTAATTTTTTATTATTATTCCAACAAGTTCATTTCCAACTTGTTAGATCTTTTTTAAGCACAATTTTTTCTGGATTAATCAAGATCTCTACTGGCACATTATGAATTCTACAGAGATAATCCATGGAGTTTTTATTTACAAGTCAACTGTATTAATGCTTTCTCTTGCCAAAACCCGATTCTTCTCATATTTTAAATTGCACTGACAAGTGAAAAATAAATATTTTAGTGTGAAGTGCAAATCTGTCTCTAATAAAAGGCATGATTGTTATGAGCCAGCAGTAAATAATACCATTAGGTTTTTCACAAGAAAAACTTTGCTTGTGTTAATGAACCAATTACATTTCTCAGAGAAGCTCATTCAAAGAGTACCTTCATTAAAGTAAATGCAGGAATTACTTAGAATTTCCTACATTTAGGGGAAACAGGAAATGGGTTGGGAAGACTTTTCAGAAAAAAAAAATATCAGTAAGACAGGAAAACAAGGCCTTTTCACCCAAGATCTTCAAAATTCTCAGAAACATTACCTCTCTGTCCCGAAGTGGAGGCAGCCTTCATCAGATCTTATTTAATCATTGTAATGTTTCAGTAAATGTAGCTGTCTTGGTTCGGGGCTCAAGCCACCATGGATATCTGAGTCTGGTGCAGCTACATCCGAGCTGAAATCTAATTGCACAGACTAGCCTTGTGGCACCACAGGAAACAGGAGCCACATGGTGCATCAGCAGTGTCCTGGCTGGACACGGGGCCGTGACCTGGGACAGAACACGGGACAGTCACCTCCCAAAGTGGCCGAGGGCTGTGTTGTGCACAGGTCTCACCCTCAGCCCCTCACTGCACACAAGTCAGTCCTGCTGCTGTGCACAAAGTGCTCAGCAAAGCTGAGTGACCACCGAGTGCCCACCAAAGCTCAGTGACCTGCTCTCTGCACTGCCCGCAAAGCCCCACGAGCAGGCTGCAGTGTCCATGAGCCCTAGTACAAGGGAAGGCAACAGAACACATACCAAACAGGAAGGTAAGACCAAGACAATCCCCTCACTCCAAGACAATCCATCGCTGTCTTACTTCAGCTCAGTTCAGTGGTCATAGTTACATTCACACATACAAAAAACCCATAGAATCCAAGCTAAGCTTCAACAACCAACTGCAATAGCTTCATGCAGACAAACGAACACTCATCAAGCACTTAAATGTTAACATTACCAACCCAAAGTGAAACAGATGGGGGAGGAAAAATGCCAAAGTATGTCTGGTTTTTCAATGCCCAGTATTGTGACTAGATGCTTAAAAACTTTTTTTTTCTCTGAACCCACAGAGCCTCCCAATCTAAATTTTGGCATTTCTCCTTCTACAACCCTTGGCATTCCTGACTTCAGAATTTAAAGAAGGTTATCAGTAGCCCCAGACAGAGCATGGCTGCTCTTTTGGTACCCAGCTGGGGCATTGGCTGTACTGCAGCTGAGCAGCAAGCTCAGGGTGGGAAAACAATCCAGTTTTATAGGCAGCTTTTGAGACAAATCTGGCAGGCAGGCAACTCCACTTTTTACACCACTGTTAACAAAGCAGCGAAGTCTCTTAAAACAGAGCTGACACTGGTCCACACAGATAAATGAATAAACAAAAGGAATCAGATTCATAATATACAGCTGCCAATAGAAAGGTTGGGGTTTTAAAATCAGAAACACTGATCCGTAAGATTCTCAGAAACGTGAAGGTCAATAGAAATTGATATGAGTATCATGTCCAAAGCTAATTTTTGAGAATGCAGATGCTTCCATGTGCTTTGGATATTTTCCAGTTTCTGCGGAAGAGAACTGACGGAACACCATCAAGGTTAAACTAAAGGAATCTAGAAAACCAGTGTCTCATGCAAGCAAAGGTCAGGTGATGTTCCCATGCAAAACATCCAATTCACCACGAATCACATATTGATATGGCACCTGAAGTGCTAACCATGCCACAGTACTAAAGCTAGGGCTTTCAGAGCCCTTAATTCCTCAAAATGACCAAAAAGCCCCCAAACGCCATCACAAAATAAAACAACCCACATAATCCTCTTACACAGACAAGGCAAATGCAAAGACTGCACACAAACTTTAAGGGTAATGAAAACCAGCATTTCTTTCTGCCTCTACCAGCCTTCCTTTGCATATAACCTCTTCTGTGAATTGGTAGATCTCCTCTTTTTGGCATGAGTTGCTGGTATGTGGCATTCATTCTGCTGCTTGAATGCTGTTAAGTGACAGAGCTAAATGTTTCCATTGCTGAAATTTCATTTCCCACAAAATTTATACAAAAAAATTGTCCTGTTACAAGGAGCATGTGGAAAATGCACATTTCTGTGCAAAAAAAACCAATGCCAGTCTGTATTGCCTGGGTCTCTCATACACACACAAATATTAATGATTTTGAGAGGAAACAGGAATTTGTATGATGGCTTACAGTACACCACAGTTGATAGTCGCTCAGCATGTTTTTTAGATAATGCTGTTATCTTTCTCCATAGTAGGAAAGAAGGAGCTTTGAGGGCCTCGTAGCTTCTCAAGGGGTAGTTTTTAAAAAAACAAGAATAGAAATTGAAACTGAATGTGGAAATGTTCTGTAACAGATAAGAAGTAAAAGGCTGCCCCTGTTCCAACTGAAACAGAACTGGTAAACTACGACATAGCTATCAGTCATTGTGTTATTAAAATAAATTCAGAACCATAGGTCTATGCTTCAGATTTGTGCGGCTTACATGCACTAGTTGAGAGAATTTTCTCTCCTTTATACTGATATGCTCTTGAATTTTGTTCAATATAAAATCTGTTTTTCTATAAAAGTGATTGGGCCAACTCTGTACACAAAAGTATATTCAGTGGAGAAGTCTTTATTACCTTGAGACATCAGGCCAGACTACACACCTCTAACAAAGCATGGATAACATCTAAAAATACCAAGAAAACATAGAAGTTGAATGAGTTGTGGCATACCTAATTCTCTCAAAAACAGCTGTGAATTAGATCCACACCCGCAAGTAATAAACTTCAAAAAATGAAGTCTTGTGAAAATGTCATATTAATCTACCCATGCAGTAAATGTCTACTCACCCACTACTTACTAAGATGATTAGTAAGGAAATCACAAGTTAAACTTTATTCATCTGAAGAAAAATAGGAGAGAGGTTGCAAGGTTGATTTAACTCAGAAGATATTATTGTCACTTGACATTTAGACGCAATGTAAAATTCCATTCCCACTTACAGTCTGGGGAAAGCCTGTTAAAATGACTTCCTTATGTGTGAAGACTTCTTTGAATTGTGTTCTTTTCATCTGCCACCTTCTCCCTAAGCCAGCTGGCTCCTTTTGTTAAGTCTTTTTTAATAGGAAAGTTCATTATATGTAATTTAGGGAGCATTTTGAGATTGTCACCTTTCATCGAGTGCTACCATGCATGCGTATTTCAGAGCACTCTATACTGCATGCGTACTTCAGAGCACTCTATACTATCTTTTGATAATGTCAAAAAGGCAAAAGGTTCACACACACATATGCTGAACAGCTCTAGCATGGGACTAATCAGAATGACCACATCTATCTTCTCATTTTCACTCACATGAACCAGTCCTCCTTGCATTTATATGCCAGACTGCTCTTCGCCTTTGCAAAAGCTAACACCTTTGTGGCAACTCAAGTTGCTTACACAGAAACACTATTAGGAAGGTATTCAAATATCTTTTGTCATCTAGAGACTGATCAGCACACTGTCCTGCTTAATCCTGTTGCTGTGGCTTATTTCTTACTTTTCCTTGTCCTTCATTACACATTTCTTTATCACTTGCTCCTCTCCCCTTCTCTTCCTTCTCATCCAGTTCCCCCATTCCCACTTTCCTTTTCCTGAGCACTTGCTAGCCGACTTTTTGATTTTTTTCTCTATGTGCAAGTGCTATCTTCCCAGTGATCACAATCTTTGGGGGTCACCTCTCACTTCATCCCATCCTTTTATGTAACAGCAGCTCTTACAGACTCATAGCTGTTGGTTTTCTTTTAGCGGCATAAAGGTCCATTAGCAAGAAAAAAAAAACCCAAACTGAAACAGCAATAACAAAAAGGGCATAAGTTCCCCAGTCATTAGTAGCAACTGCTGTGTACTGCACAATTTGGGAACTAACCTAACATAAGCACTGCCTGAGGTTGGCTGGGCAGTGTAAGTGACAGCAGTTACTCGGTTACTACGTGCCCTGCACAAAAGGTTGTGCTGTATAATGCTCATCAGTAATGTCAGACCCTTGTTCAATGCCTAAGTGGGGTACAGGAATTGTTCTGGCTGTTAAGGTTTTTTTTTTAAAAAGAGGCTGACTGCATGCTGACAATTTTGCAGATGCACCCCTATCTTTAACGACACATTCAGGCAAAAACTCAAAACAAACAAGCATGAGACTGAATCCTGCTAATTGCATTGTCCTTCAGTAAGCTCCCTCAGTATTTCAAAGAAAGAGCAACACAAATTACTCATGCCTGGAAAGTGGGACTCACACCAAGACTGACTAAAGCAGCTCAACTCGAGAAGTTAAAGATGCTAAAGGTGACTTGTTCATGATCTACCACTACCATCTGGATGATTTCTGGACATATCGGGCTCTTCGATTATTAGTAAGATCCAGTGCCTGAAAACTGAAACACGAAAGAAAACATAAGGTTTAACTGTTTATTCAGAGATAGCATGGATTCTTCAGTTGACCTCTTGCTGAACTGTGGGTTTCACTGTAAATTTTCTTTCTGTAAGCAGTTCTAATAGCACATTTTTTGAAATGTGTAAAATTTTCTCACTTCACACAGTATTATATCACTAATAAACACCAGACTACCCTCCTGTAGACATGGTTGTGGATCCACTCATAAACTTCATCTAAGTGCAAATCTTCATTTAGCATCCCATGTATATTTTAGTGCTTCAAACCATTTCATATCACCTGTAATTGTGGGATCACACCTACAGTTGTGATGCTTCCTATTTGTCAATTCACAAAAGGCAAGGATGGTATATTTGCCAGTCTGCTGTCTTCTGCTGCATTTTATTTCCCCTGTACACGTATTTTTCCTGGCCACTTATCTCCTACTTCTTCCAATCACCTACCACCACTACAGACAATTTACATTATTTTTAGATTCTTGTAACATAATTTCCCCAGGCATAGATGACCTAAGCAAAACCAGAAGTGAATATCTACATAGGAGTTTGAGATATTCATACATCCCACAAAACATTCCTGACACCTTTTTTTATAGAAGGCAAACTTGTGTTTTGTGAATGCCAGTGATTTCCTCAAGGACACTATGTGATGCCAGTTTGAAAGCACAGTTAGTCCTAGCCTTGAGGACTCAGAAAAATTAGACTCAAGAGTACCTCAGTTATTTTATCATTTATATAATGCTATTATGTGTTCCTTGTTCTTTTTCAGAGAAAAAGGCAAGCAAAGTGAGAAGGGAAACAAAATAATCTGTAAAAATTATAATTTAAAATATTTTAAAGCTCCAATTCAGACCACCAACCCCTGCCTATCCTCCAATGGATGGTATTTTTCATAAGTCTTAGTGTCAGTAAGGAACACAAAAGTCTTACACACAATTCTGACTGAAAAAGCAAGCATTCCCCTTTAAATTCCTGGAATTTAATCAGCACATATTACAATCTTCCTTCTTCACCGGAACATCAGTGTGCTACATAACATTGGTGTAAATTTCATAAAACATGTCATAAAACCTGGATTTGACTCAGAGGGGTTTTTTTTAACTGAAAGTATTAATTCTATGTTCACTTACCAAAATATTACTTGAGTATCAAAAAAAAAAAAAAAAAAAAGGAAAAAANAAAAAAAAAAAAAAAAAGGCAAAAACTAGTAAAAAGTTCTTGAATTCTTGAAGAGGTGAACAAAGAGACAGGAAAAGAAAGGGAAAAAATATTTTAAATGTCCTGTGTCTCTTGGTAGCGATCTGGATGACGTTTCAGAATAATCACATCTACATAAGGGCTTTTTCATGTTTTGACCAAACACTGAGAACATGTCAGCACAACGCTTACTTTTTACGCAGATAAATCTTTTCCTAGTGGAAAGAATCAAGAAAAGAAATACAACTGCTTTATATTCTTAATCTTTCTGAATGCTGCCAACCCCAGGTTTTTTTCTACTCTTGTGGGTTCCTCCTCCTTCCCTAGTTATTTAAGCACACAATTAGATCACTGAAAGCTAAATTCTGATCTACTTAAATTGATAAAAATTAAAGCCTTCAGAGTGGGTTCTTCAAAGCCCACACTACTTTCTATATATATTGGATGCCTCTACATTTAAGCAGAAGTTAGTAGTATTTTCTTATTGCCACATTTCTGTAGCAGAAATATGATGATAAGAAAGTGACAGATTTATATACTACAGAGCGTATTTTCATACAGTAAATTACCCAGATAAAATATTCCTCTTTGGCTTTTGTTCAAAGAGGTTGATTTATCTTTGTGCTCAAGAGCCCACACAAGACCTCTGCAGTACTTCATAGTGTTTCTAAGCTGGAACAGACCATCAGCCTCATTCAGTTCTGATCTCATGCATAGCCGAGGCCAAAGAACCTCACCCAGCAATTTCAAGCCTGTAAGCTCACTCATTCTCTCAAAGGTTAACATCACTAGTCCACAGAGGGTCTCCGAAAAGGTCTGTACAGCATTTAAATCCCACTTATGATCTATTTTGAAGACTACTGAGATTTTATAAGGTCTAGGACAGAGAAATTTATAGTAACTACGGGTACATGAGGTAACCCACCAGGTGACTGCAAATCTCTGACTCACTGACCTTTGGGGAAGAAAACTACCCATGCCTTAGAAAAATACATAAGAAAATGGAATAAATATTCACACATACATATGCATATATTTGACATCAGCCACTATGTAAATACCAATTACCAAAATCTGTGAAATAAAACTGTGCAGTTTTCATCTGAGTACTCGTAAGAGTTCTGACAAAACCCAGGACTGTCCAGTTCTGACCTTCTGCTCAGGTGCACACTGTCAGTACATTTCCATGAGAACATACTAAGGACAGAAATTCTGCAAGCTAAGCTTTAAATCAAGTGCATTTCACTCTGAATGATACTCTCTAATTCAAACACAACACAGCAGCTTCATGCAAAAATAAATGTAGAAAATGCAATGATCTGTACTGATCTGATACAAATTCTCTTTCTATTCATCTTGATCCTCCATTTATATTCTATTGTCACTAAATGCAAGAGTACAGTGTTAAGACAACAACACCTCTAGATCCATTCTAGGAGTGAGTTCTGGAGTGCCACAGCAAGTGAAGCAAAAAGGAAAGCCTCTGCTGCCACCTAAAGGGCTGCGCTTTACTTCAAACTGCTGAAGTTGAGAAACAAAGGTACTTGGATGCACCCAGCTTAATGAGCACCCAAACTGAAAAAGAGCTAACAGAACAAAAGCATGCTGCTTAAGATAATAATGTAGCTGCTTAATATAGCTTATTACACCTCAATATAGCTGCTTTCCCCTCACTGTACTGTGTTCTTCACACAGTCAAAATTCCAGCTAGAATATAGTAACAATACTACATATTTGTTTCTTCCCACTTTGTAAGATTACAGACTACAGTGAGAACAGTTTTGGATAAATATAGAAGAACACAAATCTTTCATTACAAGTCATATTTTTCCAGATTTTGAGACAAGGCACATTTCCAAATTCTCCTTTTTTGGACAGCTTCTTTGAAGAACAGCTTCCAAAACCAACCAGTGTGTTCCAGCAATGGGCTCATCAGCACTGGATACAAACATTGTAAAGTAAAGAGAGGTAGGGAAAAAAAAATTAATTCAACTCTCTCTTCTCAAAAATTTTACATTGACTGCAGAGCATAATGCAAAAAATGTAACTTTTGTGTTCAGAAAAGCATTTCACAAGAACTCAACCAGTCTTTCTTGTTTAAAGGATAAAATTACTTGAAGAAATACTCGAAGTGTAACACCACGTACCTACCGACTGCAAGAAAACTTATCTTTCTCATTGTTAGTTGAAAGGTTAAATACTTGTAAAACAATACAAGAAGCGTAGCACAATAGAAGCGTATATTAAAATTAAAACCACATCTTCCCTAAAATGATTCACCTTAAGTGAAGGATTTGAAGGAAAGCAAAATTAGTATTTTTGAGAAAGGGAATCTGGAACATTTTATTTCCCATATCACAAAATACAAGCTTACTTTGGACAATTTTGGCGCCTACACTGAGTTTGTGCATGTCACCAAGTAGCACCACAGACACTGGTGTAGCAACAAAGCAGACCAGTGAACGAACAGCTTCTGGCAGAGAAAAACCTGGGGTTAGAATAAAAATTCCTCTGTGAACAGCATGGTATCATGAAGGAATTCTTGCAACTTCACAGGAAGCATCTGGCAGAGTCTAACACAGAAGGATGAATTTCTGCATCATGGGCCTCTCTTCATTTTCTACAGTACCTCCTCATAACTAGAAAACATTTCTGTATAGCAAGTGTCAGTGAAAAGCCATTTATCTCCAGGATGGATTTGGACATTCTATACTTACATTCTCCAACAAGAAAATAGAAAATCTATGCTTAGGCTCTCCAGTAAGAAAAAAACTGTATTCCTACAGCACATATAAAACTGTTTGCTACTTCCTTTTCACGAGCACCTTCACAGATATATAGATTTAAAAGTGAAAACCAAGGTTCGATTTCTCATGAGCAGTCCCTGCAGCACAGACCACAGCTTTGACCATTACGAGGCTACTGTGAGGTGGAGACTTGACCAAACCACCTTTTACATGCAATGGAAGGCAGGATGTGCAAGAAAACATCTTGACATGGTTTATCTTGCCTGGACAAGAACAGGGCAGCAAGGCAAAGTATTTCCTGCTCATTTCCTCAGTCAGAGGACCTTCATGCTCACACCTCTTACTCAAGCAAGTTGCAAAGTGTCATTCAAGCCTGTATGCTACAGCCTTTTCTTAAGACATGTACCTTATGTTTGGATTATTTTTATGAAGCACAATGATCTCTAACACCATGGAAACTAAGAGACCATAAATATTTTAGAAGCACAGGTGTCAGCAGGCTGATTTCTGGATCCCAAAACAATTACATCATAGTCATTTCATGCACAAGAACTTTGTCTATGTCAAGATTTATGTTACGGTACGATACTGCCGGAATCTCACATTTGAATTTCTAAGGAAAAATAAGCTGGAAAAAAAAAAAGAACAAGGAAAACAAATTAACCAAATCATTTGATATTCCAGCAGAGCTGCAGAGTCCATTTTCATACTGGAGTTTATACCATTCCAAGTAGAAGTTTTAGGTCAATGACAGAGAAACTAACATGGAAAGGGTCCTTCTGTCAGGGATGAACAAACTCAGAATGTTCAAGTCTGACTGTTTTAGGCTGCTGCAATTGGTCTAGAAAGCCACTGCAAAGAACACTGGATATTCCATATAAACTCATCCAACTGTCTATCAAAAGGCTGGCAATAATTTGATAAAACAAGGCTAACCACCATGTCTGTATGCTCCACACTTCTTCCTATGTCAACAACCCCCAGCAACATTTAGAGCTGTTCTTGTTAAAACCATTCTAAGTGAGCAGTAAGATAAATCAAAGTAATGTGGGTAATCTCACAGGGTTAAATCCACATGGAAAGAAGATCCTACATTACCAACTACTGTTTAACTAGTATTGAACAGGCAGGATGACACAAGTGGATCTCAATCAATCTGGAAGTGAGAAAGCAGCCAGAAAAGGAGGACATTGCACATGTGAGATGCAGTGCAGCACACATGAAGAAAAGTGCAGAGGCAGCCCTGGGAGAAGAGGAACAGACAAATGGGGTAAGCAGACAGAATTGAGGTAAACTCTGCTGGCAGAAGGACCAGGTTATGCAATGAGCAGACAAAAAAGAAAAGTCAGAGCAGTAATTCTAACTTAATCTGGGGCACATGCCAAAGAATTGTATCACTCACATTTTTAAGACTCCCGAGCCTGTTCTATACATACTGGTGAGCAGAAAAACCCTTCAAAGGATGGTAAGAAAACAGGAGGAATTCTCAAGCAGATCCTGATAGTGCTACACAAAGATCACTGCTATGTAATACAGATGGCAAACAGCCATGGGCAGCAGCTGACCAGGACATTTTCAGCAAGTCTTTGAAGAAAAAATAGCTTTTTTTTTTTTTTTCCCTCAAGTAAGATTAGAATTCACCTGCAGTAACTGCTTCCCAAAAACAGCTATTCCACACTTCAGGGCCTCTACACTTTACACTGGGAAAGTGATGTGTGGTTGGAAGAAAGTCTCAGACATCAGGGAAGCATCTTGCTTTCTACTGGAAAACCCATTCAGCTAATTAGACAAAACTCTTAACTGTTCACTCTTTAAAATGCTTTTCAAAAGTTTTATGCTAAGACATTTTCATCTTGTGTATAGTTAGCATACTCTCCAGACCTCCCAATTATTTCCCATTTGTACTGGACAATCGTCCCAGCTTGGACTCCAGCCCAGACAAAAGTACCACCCCATCTAAAGAGCAGCTGCTAGACTGGAAGCCTGGAGACGACCATGAGTTAGATTTCTCCATTCCAATATCCACAGCTTTCCATACTTTAGAAGCCCATATTCTTGAGAAAGTTCTGCTGCTTTCTCATGAAGAGTCACCTGAAACTGCCATTCTCAGCAAGCTGAGCAAATTTACATCCAAAACTTTTGAGCAAAGCTGGGAATAGATGTCTGTCATGGATATGCCAGATCTGTCCCAGGCCAGCATATTCTTACCGTAATCAGCACATCAGTCAACACGGAATTGCAGGTTTCACTAATTCCAAAATCAGAGAATAAAACTTATCATTCAAGTATTTGTCCTGGATGTCTATCAGTGCTTTCTAACTCTATAGAACTACTCCAAGTAGGTAAGTAAAGACAGTTCATCAACCAAGAGAAGTTAAATTAGCAGTGCCAAGAGCTGTTCCTCTGTGTGCAGACGTGTCAACATCGGGCTTGAAGTTCGATACTCAGAGCAGTACAATTCAGAGATGTTGCCCAAACAAGTACTTGTGACAAGTGACTTAATGAATTCTCTTTCTTCAATCACACTACTAAAGCTCAAAACCAGAATGAGGCAAGATTTAGGAAGATGCAAATTATAGTAGAACTGAGATGATTTTACTTGCATGGTAACTGATTTTGAACAGCGTCATCTTCAAATTCTCAAATCTATTCAGACTCCAGTCCAGCAAAGGATATAAGCACATGCTTTAGCTCAAAAATATACAGACCCTTGGAAGGTTGTGGGCCACTTATGAATATCAATATATCCTTTCCTTGAGTATTCTTCTAGGCTGGGCCACAAAACATCCAAGAGTACTCTGAGCATAGGCAGGACATACTGAAACCAAGTGTGCACAGTCTGGTATTTTGCTTATATCATTTATTTATACAGTAACATCTCAAAATGCTTCTATACAACAACAGTGTTCTTTGAAGAAGAGAAAAATACAACTGTTAGACAACATCAGTATCAAAAAGATAATCAGCAGAAAAACTGAGGATAAAGGATTTATCTTTCTTTTTCACTCATTAAATAAAATGAGCTTTTAAATTGGCTGTTTCCCTTTTACATTCAGACTGCTGAAACTAATTTTCACCTCTGGATACAGATCCTTAATCCCTTACAGGATCTTGTAGAATTTTGTCTCTTTGCCAGCACATGCTCATAACATCAATGTTCAATGCTAAAAGTCAGCAGGTTCTCAATTGACAGGAAGATCTTAATCAACAATTTAACTTCAGGGACATCGACAAAATCCCTTAAAAAATAAAAGGTTTTCATTATCAGATACATTAAAATTATTCTGCACACAGTTAGCTATTAATAATAACAGCCTTATTAATAATAAATAGCCTTATTTTTCTAGAGATTGTACAAGTTCATAAATTAACAATGCCTGACGCAAATATTTAACACAGGTAAGTTCTTTTCATAAATCTATACAAGAGTAGAACAAAATAAACATTTAATAAATACACTTAAGAGGAAATGTTTTCAGGATTTGGTTTGTGGAAAATAGGAATTAAGAGAGGAAAAATCACTCACTGAACTAACTTTGCTGTCTTTTCAGTTATTTATCTTAAGAAGCAACTAATTTTTCTCATGTACTTGCAATGAAAAATTTTGTTAGTATTCACAAAAAACAGCATTGTCCAATATGAAAGACCAAAGGAACAAAATACACCCATAGAAAAAGTGCTTGTAAAATAAAATAAGCAGTTGCAACAGAATTCCTTGCTTCCACAAAGCCTGAGAATGAAACCTATCAGAGGCTGGACAGTTAAACTTTGCAAAGGAAATTAAAGCAAATTGCAAATGAGACAGGAAGAAGAACACAGAAATATATTATCTAACTCTGTCTCAAAATTAAATTAGTATTTTGCCTCAGAACATGAAGGCAAAGTAGGATAGATGAGCAACAGCTCCAGAAACAGAAATTGCCACATATGAGCTGGAGGTAAGAGCAGAACAGTCAAGTCCAGCAGATCAGATGATGCTAATTCTAGAACACTGAGAGTTTACCAAGGCATGTCATGCCACAGAAACCCAGTATTTCTCCTGATGGCATTCTGTAAGGAGCACAAGAACTTCCAGTCCAAGCATAGTCAGGGGAATGAAAACCAAACCTTATGAAAGTGATGACTTTCACTATTTGTTCATTCCACATAAATACATCTGCAAGGAAAGGTGTAAGAGTGAAGAAGACAACTGTTCTAGGTAAAAATGTAATTTGGGAACACCAGACCAAAGAATTATGACCTATAAATCCTACAAATCTGGAATACCTTCTCTGTAGAGCAGTGGGATGGACTATGACAATAGATCATGCTTCATAATTCTATAACCACAATTCAACAGGAAGGTTTTGCCTCTGCTAAAATAAAATGTGTTATGGTCTAGGTAGGAGCTGTTTTCCCGTCACATAATGTACCTTAAATGTAACCAGGTATTTCATCAGGAGTAATCTCCTCCTCTCAGGACAGAATGCTAAAAATGGTCCTTTTGGTTACTGAGTTAAATGAACAAAATAATTTCAAGCTTGTAATTTAAAGATTACTGTGTCACAAGCAGCTAAATGAGGAAGAGACATTTCCTAGGAGTACAAGGCACAGACTCACAGCTGCACGGTTGAGCTTAAGTTGCCTTACACCCTTCCCAATAGGAATGCAACAGGGGTTTCTACTGAAAAGTGAAATTAATAACAACTTTTGATTTTTGTATAAATAATTAATTTCTGTGGCCTTGGGGATGAAAGAATTCAATACATTCAATGTGTTTCCATGCATTGTTTATGACAAAGTAGGAGAGATGGTGACTGCTAAAGCAGAGGGGAAGTGGAACTCGTTACACGAGTTTTACGTCAGATGGAATCCCTAGCTGACTGCTCAGACAAGCTTTCCATTTCTTCTACCTGCTAGAAATGACATGTCAATTGTCTCTGACACCAGTATGGATAAAAAGGTGAAAGGAGAGCGAGCTATCACACTAGACAATGAGAAAAACATTCATCTTGATTGTACGTAATCCTTGGCTTAGCTGAGTGCAAGATTTGTACTGAACAGCAGAGCTTTTCTTTCAGAAGATTCTTGTTCTCCACTCTCTGCTCTTTATTAAAACTATCAGGGGTTTGGAGCTTTAAAGCTTTTATTTTTTCCTAGTGAAAACATTGACACAGATCGCAGATAAGGAAATGCTAATGTCTGTCCTTGAAAAGTAGCTTTGCAGTGTTCCTTCTATTGTGAAATAGCAATGACAAGACTGGCAGCAGTAATTAGAGATTTAAAGTACCCCACTTTGTAAATGCCCAAACTGAAGCACCCTAAAAAAGGCCTGATTTTCACGAGAGATGGCATTTAAAATAACTGCATCCCATAACAGGTGTCTCAAGCTTTGTATTCAAAACCTTTAGCATTATTTTAACATATTTTGCCCTAAATGTCAAATAAAACACACACAAAGAAGCAGTATGAGAATGAAAACGTATTTTATTCACTCACTTAGGGGGCCTTCTCCATCTCATTCAGGAATGTTAAAGTTTCTACAAAGCTGTAGGGTAACAACCACTGGAACACAATTAGTCTTGGATGTCACAAAAGCAGGGACAATGTTTGCTGGGTATTAACATTTTCACTGAATTTATCATTTAAATGAAATCTTTCATTTAAGTGAAATGATTGTAATGAAAATGTCCTGGCCAAGCCAGAAGAGCTATAATAAAGATAGATACTAACAGTAACTAAGTCAAAATACATAGGTCTGGGATTTATCTGTCACACTGAGGACACAATACAAGAGAGAATATACTTACTGAAACTTTGCACAAGGTCAAGGGCAACCTGAGTAGCCACATCCATTCCAGAGTTGATGTAGGACTGGCAGTTTTTCAAAGAAGAAAGAGCCGACTCGATTGCACTGAACGAGATTCTTGGACCACCTGACATCTTGAAATTGTTACTCTAGAAATAACAGGCAGAACATATTAAAAGCAGTTCGCACACAAAGCATTTGGGAGAGAAAACATAAGTTCTAATAGATTAAAGCAATGTCAACAGAATCACTGAAGCACCGGGGAGCAGAGATGAAAACTTAGCTCCCAAGATTTCAGTAATTTCGGTGAAAGTGCAATTCATCACAGGTTTTCAATTTAGTATTAAGCAAAACTACACCACTAAAAGCAACTGGCAGGTTTTATCTGCTCATTCCTACTGCTAAACCACAGTGAAGTTCAAACTCCATGATTATGTCTGCTTGAAAACTACTGCTCTATTTCAGATCCAAAAGAAGATCTAAAAAAGTCCACATGCCCAAAAAATTGTCTGGGTTATCTCAGCAAATAATCAATGAGACTAGGAAGAAGTATGATTTCTCACATTCTACTTAGTTTCACCAGCAGTTGGCCCTTGGAAAAAATAATCTAACAAAGGGCCATCCTACTAAGAATGTACCTGAGAGTAAAACATCTAGCACCATTTTTATTTAAAAGCCCATCTTAAAAATGCTGCCCACTTCTGCCAAAGATGCTACGAACTTTTGATACCCACATTCCATTAGCACAAAATAAAGTCACACAGGTACCATTGTTTATCTTCCTTATCACTCTCTGGCTCTGCAATACACAGTACACACCCACAGCCTACACCCTTGTGGGGATTAGCTGCTCTGTCATTAATAGAACCTTTGAGCGTTTTTGCTTATGCTGTGTCTATCCACACTGCTCACATTCTTTGGTTTCTTCTCAAAAATACCCAATTTCTGCTCCTCCTTCATCATGCTTTGCCTTAACCCACTCAGACAACATGTAGCTATTGTGAGAAACATGAACCTGGTGTGCAGAATTTTATACTTCAAGTTGCAGATTAGAAAAATTATCCTTCAGCTTTAGATTAAAAAAAAAAAAAAAAAAAGAAAAAAAAACCAACCCACACAGCAAAGAGAACTCTCAGATAGACAGAAATACTGCATTAGTCCACATAAAGGATAAGTAGTATGTTCAAGGACTATACTGAGATGCCATTGGGGGAGATAGAGAGCAGAATCCACAAACAAATCTGAGGTACACCAGAAGGCAAAGAGTTGTTCTATCAATAGCAGCCTTTAACAGGCTATAATCCAACAGCCATCTGGAAAACATCTAAATAGAAAGTACAATGCTCTCCCCAAGCTTTGTATACCTAAGGCTGTATCTCTCTCTACACCTTTGCCTGAGACTCCAGAACTACACCTCGTGCTTCCGGTAAGCTGAGCAACAGTGCCACATTCCTCACAAGTACCTTGACACCTGAATACCTGCTGTCTCCTAATGTTTATTTCCTATCATTTTCCCTTTTTTCCATTTATAAAATGTGCTTGGCCAGTCAATACTATCTTTTAGTACACCATCTTTAGGTGATGTGCTTCCAGCAACATTTTAACAACAGTTCAACCTCATGACAAACTGAACTTCTTAACTACATGCAAATTTGTCTTCCTCTCTATCCCCTTCTGAAGGTACATCTTTCCAGAGATGCAGTTTCAACTACTGCTCTTGTTGTCAGCTCATGCTCTCCCTGTGTCCTAGGCTGACTGTATGATGCTTTTATCCCCATTTCGTCTGTTTAGCCCAGAAATAAGTTTTGCACCTTTAAGACAAGATCTGAGAGCAAAGGGGGTAGAAGGAGAAGCAAGCGGTGGAACATCTGAGGCAGTTGTTTTCAAAACATAGAGATAACACCTTCAGCATTCCTGTTCCTGGACTCTGGGTTGTCTGCACAGACAGCAGAGAGCTCTCCTTCAGTTTTTCCCCCTCTTTTGTTTTTTTGGCTCATTTTTTTTTTAATTAGCTGAAACCAAAGATTTTTTTTTGGACTGTTCTGCTGTTGTTCGATCCGGGGACACCAGGACCACCACCCGGAGAGGGGGGGGGCTCCCCCCAAGCGGCACTGCAGCCGGGACGCCAGGCCCGAGCCTCGGAGAGAGAGAGACTGAGAGAAAAACCAAAGACACATCCACGGAAAAGACTTTTTCTGGGTTTGCCATCTCTTCAGAACGGCGAGAGGTTTTGTTGTGTAGTGTTGTTCATCCTTTGTGCTTGTGGGTGTTTTGTTTGTTAAATAAATAGTTTTTTCCACTTTTCTCCAAGGAACTCTGTTTCCCGAACCAGCTGGGGGGAGGGGTGGCTTGGATCTGCTTTTCTGGGGGAACCCCCTGAGGAGGTTTCCTCCCAGATTTGCCCTAAACTAAGACACCCTGACAGAAGACCGTGACTGCTATCATCAGAGATCTTTAGAGGCTTTCAAACCGACAACAGAGGACAAAGGAAAAGTTCCTTATACAGCTCCTGAAAGAAGAAGGATTCTCTTGAAGATTTAGTAACAAGTTCCTTCAGCTAGTATATTAACTTTTTTTTAAAGTACTTGTTTGCCATCGTAGCAAGATTGTTTGTATAGAACCTCTGTGATCCAACGCACACTATTGTATAATCACATAAAATGATGTTAGTAGCTTTATCTTTCTGAGCCCATTTTGTGTATCAAAGTTAACACAGAGAGCCTAATTCCCCTCTTAAACTTGGTAAATCTCACTGAGAAAGTCTGCTGTTCTTTTGGAAATTTCACATATACACACTGTGAAAGCAGGAATCTGAAAAAAAAAAAAACAAACCAGGGAAAAGTTAAAAAGGCTCCTTCATTCTCATGAGCAAACTACACAGGAGCAAAAGTTACTGGTTATGATACTAAATCATATAATTGTATTGGTAGTTTCATCTCAATTTTTCTTTAGGAAAGTAATTTCTTTCGGATGAATTTTCCCTTTTTTTGTTTTTTAGTAAAAGATTCTTTTTCTTAGAAACTGGTTACAATCCTGTAATGCCCCAGCCTGCTTGGTGGGTTCAGGGGAAGGTAGTGGGATATACCCTGGGCAGTGCATGGGAAGAACAACCACACTATCAGGAGACTCAATAACAACTTATACTTGCAAACTTTAGAACTTTCTTGGCAAATTTTAAAACATCCAGACAAAATAAGGCACTTCTCAAACTTTAGCTCAGCAAACTTTAACTTCTCCAGACACAAGAAGACACTGGTATCTTTTGGTCCGGCTTATAACATATTTTGATAAGAAACTATGAGAAGAACACCAGAGAGAAGAGAAATAAAATGGAGAAAGGTAGGTGGTCACCACCCCAGGATCCAGCACGGTCTCAGCAGCTTCTAAACCCCTGGCAGTGGAGCATGCTTGGCACATGTGTTGCTTTCCTTTTATCTGCTATGCTCTGCCACTTCAGGGCTTACAGGTCCTGCTCCCCCACCACTTCCCCACTGTCTGTTTTGACCCAGTCAACTGTTCCTCAGATCTCCTAGAGATCCCAAGGCAAACATTTCAGTCCTGAACTTTCTAAGTGAATTCTTCAACTTCAGCCTGGAGCTGTCCATTTTACCTTCCAAGGGAGGGACACGTTCCCCACAGGAATTGGTTTCACTGCAGTTTTAACGCATTATTTTCTGCCAGGAAGGTTCTTCAATGGGTGCATCAAAGCACTTATTATTTGCAACCTGTAGCCCCCTCACTTCTGGAAAACACAACCAGCAAACTCAGTGCTGAATGGGAGACTATCGAGGGCATTTTTTTCCTTTCAACAAGTGATCAAATGGTCCAGACAGGATAAAGAACCAAAAACCTTACAGTTTCTATTCTGTTCCCTATTTTAAATATTTGAGGAAATGACCTAAACTTTTTATGCTTCAATATCTCAAACTGTGAAGCAGAGGTAAGAAAAAAAATATTATTTGCTTCTGTAACAGCAGCTCTGCAGGTGACAAGTACTCTCTGAGCACCAGGACCAGTGCCCAGCCCGAGGCACACTCGGTAATCAGCTGCCACAGGGAGACGACCCTTCCCTGTACGGGAGTCGCAAGCAGCGCCCGCCGAGCAGGAAGCTCCGCTCTCCCAGGCCCTCTCGCCGCCTCACCCGGGCCAGGACAGCCCGGGCAGCCCCGCACCGAGGGACACGGCCCCGCACCCGTCCCACCGCCGCTCCCGCGCCCCGGCCGGGAGCGCTGCCCTCGCCCGCGGAGGGGACGGGACCGGCGGGGACAGCCATCCCCGCCAGCGGCCACTGCTCACCTCGTCCTCGCAGCTTGAGAGCGCGGCTGTCCCGGGGGCGGCCCCACACCGCCTTTCCGGCGGTAGCGCCGGGCACCGAGGCAGGCGGAACCGCCTCATCAGCCGGCGCCGTCATGTGATGGGAGGGCTCGGCCACGTCCTAGGGAGCGCCGCCGCCTCCCTTCCATCTTTCCCATCCTCGCTCCATCCTTCTCTGTCCGCAGCCGCCGCCGGGGCAGGGTGAGCGCGCCGGGCGGGGCGGGCACCGGCGGGAGCCGCTGAGTGGGTGGCGCCGCCTGGATGCGAACCGTGAGTTCGGCTGTGGCGGAGCGGGGTGGGATGGGGTTCGGAGCCCGTCCGGCCGCTGCCGGTCTGGGGCCCGCTGTGCGCCCCGTGGAGCAGAGCCTGCGGTGGCACTGGGGACCTGGGAGGGCTCCGGCCGCTCCTTCTGGGACAGACGTCTTTTGGAACAGCTCACAGTCTTCTTAAATTTATCGCAGTGGTTCAGAAGGTTCAAGTCTGGTCATAACTTCCTATAAATGTTTCTGAAGCACAGACGCTTATTTTTGGTGCTGCACGCCGTACTTTGGTGCTGCACGCCGTACCCCGCAGGAAACGTGTGAACGAATAAAACTGACCGGGAAATGCAACCACAGTGTGGAAGCGCGTCCTTCAGCAATAAATAAAGGAACGGAGCTGTGTCGTTTCCATTTGCTATGAAAGTTTTCCTTATTGCTAAAACCCATTATGATAATTTTGGTTGTATTTCTAAAGTGGCTCTTAAAAACACTTTTTTGTGAAGTGGTTTTGCTTTCCTTGCGCCCAGCTTCCTTGCGTAGTCACAATTGCTTTGGTATTTGTGACTGTTTCATTCTTCAGTAGTGTTCTTCAACTGTTCTCCAAAACGTCACCCTTCCCCTGCCTGCTCACAGGGAATTTCTCAAATTCAGTGTACATGCTAAAAATGAATTCAATGCATTTCTTTGATTTTACAAAGCTGTGGATAATTTAGGTATCATAAATTGAAAGATTGGAGAGTATGCTTAAATATCCACAAATTAAACTATCAAAAACACAAATAATAACCACTATGGTTTTGTGGGGGTTTGTTTTTACAGGTTATTAATGGCCCAGCTGGTTTCTTCATCAGACTTTCTCCTTCCAGTAACCTAAAGACTAAAGATCAGAATCAGACTGCAGGACTTACGCTCTGTCACATCCAGCTGCACAATGGTAGATTTTCTGGCTGAAAACAATCTCTGTGGTCAGGCAATTCTTCGGATCGTTTCCTGTGGAAATGCCATCATTGCAGAACTTCTGAGACTTTCCGAATTTATTCCTGGTGTTTTCAGGCTAAAGGACAAGGCTGATCAACAGAAGTATGGGGATATCATATTTGATTTCAGTTATTTTAAGGTAAATCCTTTTATTGTTAAACTTCTCCTTAAAGCATTGCTGTCCCACATGAGGATGCTTTGGGTTGTGAAACAGCCATTCCTGACTATTGTGTTTATTACAACTACATCTTCCAAAATGTTTGATGAGTCATCTGACCTGTGAACTTTGATAGATATCAATTATATAAAATACGAGTATTGCATTCTGGGGAGGTGGTAGTTGTAGTCGTAATTCCTGCAGGACCACTAAATTATACTTCCACCAGCAGGTTCTGAGCCTGTGTGGTTGGTTGTTTTCCTTCAAAGCAGTGCCATGGGCAGTATGCCCATCTTTCTTCTGTTAATCTGTAGCTTATTCTTTGCAGCCATGAAAACCGCTTTCTGCTTTCCTGTCTGACAGTGCTGTGATTGTTCTTTCACTGGACTTGTCACATATGCTGAATAAATAAATAAGTCAATGAGAAGTGTCCATGGAAAGCCCTTATTTCCCTCTCAAAATTAAGCTTGCATTACCAAGTTCGCTCTGTCATTTTCCAGCGTGATTAAGAAGGAACTACAGAGAGTAATTCGACTTTATTTGGATTGTACAATACAAGAAATGGTAATAATAAAACGGGAGGGAGTTTTAAAATTTAATTCAATTTTATTGTAATTAAGAGTTTTAAATTTCAGACGCTAACTATGAGCCTTGGATACTGAAAATCCCAAGCACAAATAATTTCACAGTTACCTGTACATCTAAGTGCTTGGTAGAAGTCTTTTTTTTTTTACACAAATGACTTGAAAATTTAAAAGCAGATAGCTGTAATTGGTGAGAAATACAATAATCCTTAAAGTTGCAGTATTTTTGAATGTTAAGAAAGCATAACAGTGTGCTGTTTTTCAAAGATAAAAAAAATCCATAGAAGTCATACTTAAAAATCAGAGATTAGGGAATTTACAGATACAGAATTTTTTTACTGCAAATGCACCACTTCTGTACTCACAGTTCTTAGAATTACTTAATGAGGAGAGATTTGATACTTGAAAAGTTGAGACTATTTACTTTGTCCATTTGAACTTCATAGGCAGTCTGGTGCCTGCTTTTATCCTTTGTTTTATGTAGGTATTTTGCACAAAAAGAGAAGCAGGGGAGTATTTTTTTAAACTCAAATTCCCAGCTGGGTATTTTCAATTAAATTTTAATAATATTTTCAATTAAACTTTAACAGCATTTTCATTTAGATGGTGATGGTAAGACTGAATAGTGCTTATGAGAAATATGACAGTGGTAAAGGGTTAGCGAAGTTGTACTATCACTTTAAGGAAGTCAGGTTCTTCATCCCAACTCTTTTTCCCCCATGATTGTTAATGACAGTTTCTGCATTACTTCAAGAGACAAGTGCTGAGCTAGATGCAGAGTCTGTGAAAAAAACAGGTCTAATATATCCAAACAGTTTGAATTTATAAGAAGGTACTAAGCTTTGTGAGCCCTCAATGTTAGGATTTCTGTCTGAGAAATCAACCAGATGAAATGTATAAAGGAAAAAATTCCATCAGGGAGATAGCACTGCAGGAAGCACCCAGTGCCTTCACATGTATTGGGGCTTTACTGAAAGCATTGGCTATTCTTTTCCATTGGTTACATTGGATAAACCATATTTAAAATCATTGCAGATTGTAACAATGTGTAAAACTCAACTTTATGGAATCAATATTCAACCATGAAACAGGTTGGAAAACTGCAGATCCTTGTTTTGGTAAGAAACGTTAACTCTGGTTTGCACACAGGGGTGGTTGTACATGATCTGTGTCCTGTTGTAGAGAAGTCAAGTAGAGATCAAAGTCAAGTATTATCTCTGAAGATGAGTTTCTGTTTTTCAGGGGCCTGAGACATGTGAAGGCAGACTGGAAGCCAAGCCTGAGTTACTGGATTTAGATGAAGAATTTCGTGAAAACAACATTGAAATTTTGACGAGATTTTATTTAGCTTTTCAGAGTGTACATAAATACATTGTAGATTTAAACAGGTATGGTATCTTAAATACATACAGATTTTTGAAGACTAGATTACTGGTTTGTTTTATTGATGAGAAGCTTTTTCCTTAGAGACCCAGTAAACTAATTGTTGTAGCATATTAATGTGCACCAGGAAACTTGGATTGCTGGAGTGAACACTAACATTTACTCCAACAGTTCCCTACCAGCTTAATATATGACTTGAAAACATTTAACCTCTCTCTCTTTTCCTCAGTTGTAAACTTGAGTTAGTTTTTCTTTATCTTGGAGATTGTTCTGATGATATTTTTTAATAAAAGGAGAATTCATATTATTAAGCTAATTTTTTGTGGTCTTGCAAAACAGAATATCAGGTAGTTTGGGGGTTTTTTTAACTTTCATTGGCATTATTTTCTTGAACTTAATTTTTCACTGAAGTTGCCATATTCTCAAGTTTGCTACTCTGAAGTGTAAAAAACAAAATGAAAGCGTCATGAAATGCTCTAAGAAAAAGTTACTGAGAATCTTAAGCTTGAGATTTGGTTTTATTATTGGTGTTATATGAAAAGATTAAATGTTATAAATGATATTACTTTTTAAGTAGTGTTACTGGAAAATCCTTTAATAGGAATAAGTCTTCTGTTAATTAAGGTGAACATACTCTATTTCTAGTTCTACCTTCCAAATTGCAATGGAGATCAATTTACGGTATTTCCAAGAGATATACTGAGGTAACTTGAAAATACGACAGTTTTACTACATTATTGAATGGCAGCCTTCCCAGGCTGTTATCCACCCATGACAAGATTAAGGGGATGAGCTGTAAGCTGCCTGGTATCCTCCAGTGTCTTTCACATACACCATCAGGATATGGAAGGAGACTTTTGCCAACTGGTTGGCACTGGTTAGGAGTTCCAGTCTCTCATTTTATAGGACGACCTCTCTTCTTTGTCTGAAAAACACCATGCTGTTTGTACCAGGAAAATGTTCTGATGTGTCTGTTGGCTTTCAGAGAAAATGAGACTGATTGAGTTGTAGTTTGAGAGCAAAGTAGTCCATGACCAAATTTTTTGTCATGATTCCTAGATACTTAGATGACCTTAATGAAGGAATTTACATTCAGCAAACATTAGAAACTGTCCTCCTTAATGAAGATGGAAAACAGCTTCTAGTAAGTATTGACTAGTTTTGTAATAGTAGAAAATTAACCCACTCATTAAGTGCCAAATTAGACAAAAATTTAAGTTTACCAAACGCACGGAAGTGCTGTGACTCACTTCAAGGAGGACAAAGAGCAAAACTCCTCAGCCTGCCATTTTTCATATTGTGTTGACTGCATAGTTGACGTAGTTGACATTGGGTTAGTTTGCCAATACATGTTTTTCTTTAAATCTTGCTACGAAATCGTGTTTATGTGATTTTCTTTCTTGGTTCTTTCTCTTTCCAAACAGTGTGAAGCCCTGTATTTATATGGAGTCATGCTATTGGTCATTGACCAGAAGATTGAAGGAGAAGTCAGGGAAAGAATGCTGGTCTCCTACTACAGATACAGGTAATGTATACAGGTGTGGAGAAGCACTCAGGGCTGAGATGATGTAACATGCAGTATATTCAGTAACCTAGGTTATTGAATTAAGATAAATGGAAATATTGACACCTTTTTCATCAACTGACTTCATACAGATAACTCAGCAGAGCTCTCTGAATATCAGTAGAACTCCTTGCTTTAGCTGTGTTTGCAATTTCAGCTGCAACTTGAGCAACAGATTTTTCATTCTGTTACAACAGACATTTGAAGTCCACAAATAAACTTCCAGCTGAAGCTTTTAGGCTGCAATTGCCAGCTGTGAAAGTGTCGCAGGTTCCCAAATGTGCAAGGAAACTTTCTGAAAAGTCCTGACTATCTAGGTGACAAAGGTATTGCAAGTTGGATTTCTTGTAGTTACAGTGCTTGATTAGGTAAATCAGTAACAAGTTTTACAAGGTAGGTTGAGAGCATCAGGGTGTAGCAGCTGGGGTCTTAAACGGTATCAGTACAAATCCTTCCACACATACAAAATGCTGTTTTGACTATGTTTATGCCTCCCAGTATATAATCAGAGATTCTTTAACTCTGGAATGCAGAAGTGAATTGACAAGGGGAATTCAGAAATGAGGAGGAAAAAAAAATTTTAAAAAAAAGGGAAAAAAAGGAACAAATTCCTCTCTAAATATAAAGCTCCTTCTTTCTATTCCTGAGTTCAATTTTCTGTTTATGCTTTGTCTGCTTATCTGGAATCTGAATATGAATGTTTATCAGTGTCCTATAACATGATGAACATTGTATTAATGGAATAAACAATCAAAAATCTCCTAGCCTCTAGTATTTGTTAATTTTCTTATGAGAAGGGCGGGGTTACAAGGGGTGGGAGAAAAGGAAATTACTAGGTCATATAGCTCGTATTTTTGTTCCTCTTTTTTTGTAAAACAGTGCAGCCCGATCCTCTGCCGATTCCAATTTAGATGATATTTGTAAACTGCTTCGAAGCACTGGATACTCGAGCCAACCTGGAGCTAAAAGACCTCCAAACTATCCTGAGAGTTACTTCAGCAGGGTTCCCATAAGTGAAACGTTCATTAGCATGGTTATTGGCCGCTTACGGTCAGATGACATTTACAACCAGGTAAGTCACCCTGAGGTAAAAGAGGGCTCTAAAGGGGAATACCAAATTGCTTCTTAGGTTAATTACTCAACCATGAAGTGCAGAAAAAAATAAATGACGGAGGTTGTAAAGACTCTTGAGATCAGCTAGTCCAACCACCTGGCACAAGCACGGTCAGTTGGAGCAGGTTGCACTGGGCTGCATCCAGCTGGATTTTGAGTATCTCCAGAGGTAGAAACCACAGAACCTCTCTGGGTAATCTGCTTCAGTGCTTGGCCAGCCTTGCAGTAAAAAACAACGTTTCTGTTTAATGTCTTGTGATTGGACATGTCTTACTTGACTCATTTACAGCATAGTAAAATCTTACTGTCGCCTGTTAAAAGTAGCATGCAGTCAACTCTTACACTCTGAAAATACATCTGGTAAATATGCTGCATTTGCAAACATGTCCAGCTTACCTAAATAACTTTCTTCTCTCATAGTATGTATACACTGCACTCTTTAATGTGTCCCAGAATATTTTCAGGTGGTTTATGATGCACTGTGTTATGTTCAGCTTTGTTTTGTTATTTTTTCCAGGTTTCAGCATATCCATTACCAGAACACCGGAGCACCGCCCTGGCTACTCAGGCTGCTATGCTCTATGTGATACTGTATTTTGACCCTTCTATTCTTCACACTCAACAAGCAAAAATGAGAGAGATAGTGGATAAATACTTTCCAGATAATTGGGTAAAAATGAATCCTGTTTTAAAACTGCTCCCTGGATTTAATGTTATAGGAACAATTTAAATTGTTGTTCCAGTATCTGTTGTAGAAAAGTAATAATTACCTAAAACTAGAATAGATTCTTCTCTGTGGAAATTTTACTTTGTTCAGAGTGAAGCAGTCTGAGTCAAACAATCTGGATAAGCATGGAAGGCTGTCCTTTGAAAGTGTAATTTATTGTCTTAAATGCTTTAGTCAACTATAGTCTAATAGCATCAAGATAAAATGAGTCCCAGAAAAGTGTGTGATGGAAGGCATTTTAGGCATCTTCTAGTCCAGCCTTCTTCTCAAAGCAGTGCTGCTTCAAAGCAAATCAGGCTGCTCAGGCTTTGCCCTGTTAGTTTTGGAAATACCTAACGTGAAGATTCTGCAGTCTCTATGTCTGTGCTTCATCACTCCTGTGGTAGAGAATCTCTTCCTTCTGTACCACTGGAATTTCCCTTGTTATAGCTTGCGGCTGTTGCTTCTTATCTTTTCACTGTGCACCTCTAAGATGGGTCTGGTTCTGTCTTAGTCATAACTTCCCTTTAGGTAGTGGAAGACCACAGTCAGATCCCTTGGTTATCTTCCTCCAAGCTTAAGCAAACCCTGCTCTTACATACTGGGTCCCCACAAGTGTGTTAGTGGCCTCCTGTTCACTTCATTCTTGTTAGCATGTCTGTCTCATGCTGAGAAGCCCAAATCTGGACCCATTTCTCTCAATGAGACCTCATGAGAGCTGACTAGAAGGAAAGATTCACTTCCCTCAAACTGCTGGCTGCAGTCTGGCATGGCCCAGTGTCTGATTAGTCTTTGTTGTCTTAAGGCTGCTTGTCTGATTCATGTTTGGTTTGTCCAGGACACTTAGGTCCTTTTCTGCAGAATTGTGACATAGGCAGCCAGTCCCCAGATTGTGTTGTTGTGAGGGTTTGGGTTTGTCCCAAGTACAGGACTTTGTATTTGTCATTTCTGACCTTCATGCGGCTTCAGCTGGTGAGTTCTACCAGCATCTCAAGTATGCTGTAGAGGACTGTCTTGCTCCCCAACAAGTCATCCCCCATGATGTTATTTGAGAACTTGTTTGAGGATTAGCTCTGTGCTATTGTCCAAATAACTTGAAAGCTAAAGCTGTCACTACGTGTGATTCGATAGACCTTTTCAGACGTAATGATTAAAATGGAATTACTACATGTTTCAGTACTGAGATTTAGGATTTCCATCCAGAATCCCTAGTCTGCAAAAAACTGCTACTGAAATAGGCTGGCATATAAGAATAGAGTACCTAGGTTGTCGGTATCAAAGGAAATCACAGGTAACACGCAAACTGTGCATTAATTTGTGTATCTCTCTTGGTTTCAAGTTGTATATTTCTGTGCCGTAAGTGGAGCAGTGAGGCAGGAAGGGAAGAAACTGCAATAGCTGGCTATTTCAGTAGACATTAGAATCCCTCTGTTTCTGGAGAACTACAAGCTTGCTTTTAGAAATGAGAATTTGACATTGCGAATTTTTGATTATGCCAGTGTTTTTATTAACTTGAGTTCATACTACAAATTGATATTTTTAGACAACACCTATCTTTTTGTGGTCAGGTGCTGATAAGTTAGCTGCATCATACAAAATACTCGACTCCTAGGCTGATTTCAAATTATTATTAGCAGTTGAAGTGTAGCTTATTGAGGAAGTGTCATCTACAGGAAATAATGAGCTTCACTTCAACAATACAAGCGAGATTTTCTTATCAGCAGACCTGGGTCCCATTTGCCTTTACTTGACACTGCCAGAAGAGCTCAAAGGCTGACAGTGTCCCCCTTGATGTGATCATGCCTGGACGGAGGAATACTGGAGCATCAATGTAACAAAGCTCATAATCCCACAGCAGTGTACATCCTTCATGTGTCAGTAAACCAAATCTTCCACTTTTAATCAATTATCTTACAAATACTTGTTAATTACTCACAATTCTGTATTATTAATCACGCTTAAACTTGTGCTAGACGTCTGAAATAAGTTTATCTTTGCTACTTAAAAATCATACTATGTAATTATAATTTCTTTCTGTTTGTGCCACCTTGAAAGATGCATTACAATTCAGTTTGGTCCTTTGGGCATCCTCACAGTAAGATTAACTTATCTCATTTTTCCCTCCCTATCACAGTTTTTTTCCCCAGTTGCTTTTATCAATCATCTTTAGAGCATCATAGAAATGAAAAATAAGGCATGAGTTCATGGAGAAAAAAATAGAGCATCATATATAGTGACTGAAAGAACTGTTACCTTGTTTTCAGAACTAAGCTTCTAATTAATTGTGTGCCTTTTGTTTCAAAGTCTTCTTGATTTCCAGAGGTGGTACACCAAAAAGTACTGCTACCAGAAAAGCTCACTTATCTCTTATTTATACCCACAGCATATCCCTTTCTGTCATACTGCTAAATGAAAACTTTGTATTTTTCTTAAAATAACATAAATACAACTTCTTTTTTTCTGCTTCCAATTTTAGGTCATTAGCATTTACATGGGAATCACTGTAAATCTAGCAGAAGCATGGGAACCCTACAAAGCTGCTAAAACTGCCCTCAACTACACACTGGATCTTTCAAATGTCAAAGAGCAGGTACATAAACCAGCATTAAGTATTTTTAGCAAGATGCAAGATGTGTGGATATCTGAATTATATGGCATCAATAATGCATGGATCTTTTCTTTCTGCACACAATGTACGTACTATGTTGTCTGGCAAATTTAGGGAATATAAGTAGAAATTTTTCTTTCATCTTTAGGGAAGAAGTTCACCCAGTGCAACTCATACTTAATTCATAATAAGTATCTCCATTGTGTGATAGATTTTTGTTGTTGTTCTTTCCCATTAGGCAATAAAATATTAGTACCATTTTTTTAGGAATAATTCCTAGAGAGTTTATAAGTGAATGAATATATAGAAAGGCTACAAGTCTGCATTTTTGAAGCATTATGCTTCCTCTGTAGCATCTTTGCTTTAAAGTTTATGTTGCATCCTTTGTCATGCACTTGAAGTGTATAATATTGCATACTAGTAATGATAATAATTTTTATGGCACTTTTTTGATCTGTGTGCCCTCTAAGCTCTAGAGAACACGGTGTATTCCATTTGAGGCGAGTATTTTATTGATGCAGGCTTTGTGTGTTTCAAGGCCAGCAGATACGCTGCAGTCAGCGAGCGAGTGCACACGCAGGTGCAGCAGTTCCTCAAGGAGGGCTGTCTGAGGGAAGAGCTGGTGCTGGACAACATTCCCAAGCTGCTGAATTGCCTGCGAGACTGCAACGTGGCCATCCGCTGGCTGATGCTGCACACTGCAGACACGAGTAAGACCTCGTGCTACTCTCACTGCTGAGCTGTCAGTCCTGCTCTACTGGGGCTTCATTTTGGGGCCTGAGGGAAGTTCCGTTCTGCTGCAGTTGAAGTCAGCACTTTCCTCTGCTGTTTACAGGAGATTGTTGAGCTGTTCTTTTCCAAATAGTCTCCTAAAACCTTGTCTGAAACAGCACATGTGTTTCCTCTGTTCTTACGAGCCAAACACAGGTATAAAAATTAGTAGGAAAAACATCATTCTGAAAGTTTTACGTATCTCCAAAGAGAAAGCAGTTGCCAACTTCTTAAATTCTGAGTAATTAACAGGTTGAAACCAAAGTTTTTATTCTACTGAACTGAAATTCAACTGAAACTGTTCTGTAGTGTCTCTGATGTGAGTTTGGGTGTGTAAACTGACCTATTTAGACATTCCCTTTTTGAATGCTTGTGCTGTCTTTGAGGCTTCCTGGTATGCAAGGGGGCTTCTGTTATACCTCCTTACAGTTTTTGTAATGGTTTTAGAAATATTGATCTCTGAACTTCTCGGTCAGATGGACTAAATTCACATTTAGTTTCAGAAGCCTGCAGCAGTTTTAAAAAGGCTGAAGGACCACAGAAACCTTCATTATATCCTATTCAAAGGAAGGGTTATTCCATGTAAATGGAAAACAAATGGGAATTTACATATCAGAGCAAAATGTTTTTGCCTTCAAGCTATTAAAAAAGAATGGATTTGCAAAGATTGAAAAGCAAATTCTGTGTAACAGTGGGGAAATGTCTTTCCATTCTCAGCTTGTGATCCAAATAACAAACGTCTCCGCCAGATAAAGGATCAAATTTTAACAGACTCAAGGTACAATTCCAGGATCCTTTTCCAGCTTCTTCTGGATACAGCTCAATTTGAATTCATTTTGAAAGAGGTAATGTGCTGCTAAACAAGAGTCTTCTAAGATCTCTAAGCTGAAAAAGTCACTGGATATTTTTATAAGTGTCTAAAAATAAAAAATCTACATGGTACTGTTCTATAAAATTCAGTAAGTTTCTGTCACTGTCCACCACACTGTCTGTATTTCTTAATATTTTTAATTTTGTTTTTAATATTCTGGCAAGATCTTGAAGTTATGTAGTAATCACTAAGTCAGTTCCATCTGTTTTCAGTATTTTATTTCATCTATTGTGATATGACTCCTTGCCAGTTTTATAAGCCAAGTGCTTTGGGTTTCAATAGATGTTCAAGCAGATGCTGTCAGAAAAACAAGCAAAATGGGAGAACTACAAAAAAGAGGGATCTGAAAGGATGACTGAACTTGCTGATGTCTTCTCAGGAGTTAAACCTCTTACTAGAGTGGAGAAAAATGGTAATTATTAAAAACTATACTGTGGGGGGAAAGAATTATTTCATTTTATATTTTTAAAGTGATACCAAAGGAAAATACATGAGTCTAATAGTGATAAGAACAATTTTCATGTCCCACAGCTGCCAAAGAGCTCTCTTAAACTTTTGTCTTGTTTAGGTTTTCAGCACACATTCCATATGTAAGCAATATCTAGGTACCTAATATTTAGATGGCCCTATTTTTAAAAGTATTTTTCATTCCTTTATTTAGATATACCAGCTAAAACTGTAAAATGTCTGTTCAATTTTGTATGTATAATGGAGTTCACGTTACCATGTTCTATGTACAATAGAGTAAGAGGATCATGCCCATTAAATTTAGGGATGGTTTAACCTCTTCCCTTATTCTTTCCCTGGTTGTAACCTGGATTTCAAATGTATCAGCATTTTTTCAAACCTTCCTTTACTTCTCTACACTGAGTGGTATTCTCCAAGTTCTGCAAGGACTTAAAAGTCAAATCTGTACTTCTTTCCAAATGCCTTGCACTGTTTTTTTCAAACATCTTTCTTTTTCCTTTTGAACGAATGTAAAAATAACATTTTTCTAATGCCCATTTATGTTCGTAGGTGTTTTTAATGTTGCATGGGAAATTTACCTGAGCATTTGCCACTTTACAAGTGTACTTTCTGAAAGGCTAGAAATGTACCAGTGAAATAAAAACTTGTAAAAATAGTTTCCTAAGTGTATAGCTTGTTTGTTTCTTTTGACTAGCAAGTTCCTTGTATTTTTGCTATCATACATGCAGAGATTTCATTAATTTTTTCTTAATTCTTTCATAGAAAATCTCCAGGCTTGGTTCAGAGAAATCTCCAAGCAAATAATGTCCCTGAACTACGATGATTCCACTGCAGCAGGCAGAAAAACCGTGCAGCTAATACAGGCTTTGGAAGAGGTATGGGAAAGACATTTTGAGATAAATTACCTAGTACTTCTGGAACAACAGCATTTTTTACACATGCACTGACTTCTAATAGCAAAGATACAAAACAGATCTCCATTTTAACAATTGCTTAAATCTTAAGATGAAAGATCTTTCCTGTTATATGTCTACAGTAACCAGGAGTTTTGTATAGACCTTTGTAAAAGAAGGGATATAGTATGAAAGGTCGTGCCACCTGTAGCTGAGGGTTTGTAGGCTTTTTCAAAGAAATTAATTCAATATTTAACATTATTTTGTAATATTACTCATTTTTTAGAAATTCTGAAAATAAGTTCATCTGAATCTAGAGAGGGTGATTTGAAAGACAAAAAAATCTGTATTTTTTTTGTTTGTGTTTCTTCTATTTCCAGTATATAAAAGAGTACTCAGAATTATGTTTCACAGTACACCTCCTTGAGTAACTTTGTGAAATTTATTGTTAATGCACTCTATAACAGGCCATGATTTCAATGTCTTACTGCTGCTAACATCCAGAAGTAATGTGTCAGTTTACTGATTCTGTTTGTATTGCTGTCCTTAAAGATGAATAGAAAAAATAACAAAAAGAGAGTCCTTTTATGGGTTTTGTTTGTTTGTTTTTTAAATATAGGTCCAAGAGTTTCACCAGCTGGAAAGCAACCTGCAAGTTTGCCAGTTTCTGGCTGACACCCGCAAATTTCTCCATCAGATGATCCGAACTATCAACATTAAAGAAGAAGTCTTGATCACCATGCAGATAGTTGGTGATCTTTCTTATGCTTGGCAATTAATTGACAGGTATGTTAGCAGGACCTTTTTCTTCCAATCAGTTACCATTGGCAAAACTTGTGGGAAATAACATGCATATGTTACTAAGACTATAAACTTTCCAATTGAAAAACAGTCTTGAAGCATTGTTCTGTGAATTGTTGAGTATACTGGACTCTTATCAGCTTGAATATGAATTAACATCCATCTTTCTCAGGTTGTTAACTGCAGGTTAAGAGATAGTGTGACTTTTTACTGTCTATTCTGTTCTAACTATAACAGTTTTGTTAACCTCCTGTCTCCAGCCTTTAGTCTCATTAAGCATTCTCCAAAATGCTAGAGTTCATTTTTCAACCAAAAAAACCCAAGGAAAGATTAATACTCAACAACTCTGTTTCCATGGTGGGATTTTGCTGAGCTGCTACTTCATTGCCTTGGCTGCTAACGCTCCCTGATGCCTCTTCTTTTGCCCCACCTACCCTTCATCATATAGGGTTTTTCTAATCAGTATCTCTTCAGACCAAAATCCTCCTTTACTAAAGTTTGTCAGTGGTCTCCACTGTTGACATACAATTAAACAGTTGAAAATAAAGAGTTTCAGGGGAAGAAGCTGATTTGTTTTGTTTGTTTCCTACCCCAGCTTTACATCTATTATGCAGGACAGCATAAGAGTCAATCCATCCATGGTAACGAAGCTCAGAGCCACTTTCTTAAAGGTAAGTATGAGCAGCAGTGAATGTACTTGAACACTGCAGGTCAGTCCTAGTAGTTTGTTAAAAAGACCTTAAGGCTCTGAAATCACAGAAGAATCAAGACTTCCCTTTTACCAGCATTTTCTGTGTCCAGATTTTTTAGACAGTATTGAATTAACTCAAGGTTAGTTTTAAGAAAAATAAAACCAAGTTATGCATGTTTTTTTTATGCAACAATTATATTGCCACTGTTAGGCAAGTAAGTCTCATCATCCAGCCTCTACTCATTGCAGCAATTTTCTAGAGACACTGGTGCAGAGATGGGCTCCTCTGCACATAGATCAGAACAGGCTAAAGGAATTTTAAAAAGTTATGTTGGCTGTGCCCTTTGTCATCACAAGGCTCTGGCATCAAATGAAAATATTTTCTGTAGAGATAAGAATGGGGATTAGCATGAGTGAGAATGTAAAATTACAACTGAAATGTCCCATGCAGCTGTTAAGATTTTAACAATCTTAGGGAAAGTAGCCTTATGGGCTGTTGGACTTCTGTGACTTTTAACAATTTCTTTTCTCTTGGAAAGCCTGGTAGACTGCTCCTTAGGAAGAATCCAGTACTTTGGGTTGTAGGGTAAGAGCCTGAGCAAGAGGATTCAAGCATATGGTTTACATCAGAAAAACAAACATGAAGTTAAAATGTTAACTTTATTTCTAGCTTGCTTCTGCTCTTGATTTGCCACTTCTCCGTATCAATCAAGCAAACAGTCCCGACCTTCTCAGTGTGTCCCAGTATTACTCTGGCGAGTTGGTTTCCTATGTGAGAAAGGTTGGTGCTTAAAAGGCATAATTGCCTTGTTCTCTAATTTCTTTTTCTTAATTGAGGATTATTTTCTTAATGAGAATATACTGACTGCTGGTGTTTCTTCTCTCATTTACAAAGGTTCTACAGATAATTCCAGAAAGCATGTTTACATCTCTTCTCAAAATCATAAAGCTCCAGACTCACGATATTGTTGAAGTGCCTACTCGCCTTGATAAGGACAAGCTACGAGATTATGCTCAGCTTGGACCACGATATGAGGTGCAGTTGAGACAGGAAATTCTGAAAAAGTACATCTCATAGGTCACCAACTTTAACCTAAGTTTAAATCTATACAGCTCCACAGTTATAAGTTAATAGTGAAGTTGGATTTGTTTACTAGAAGTTAAAATTGACTGGTGTTACTGTGAGCATACGTTAGGTTTCGTGAGGACAGATGAGTAACTTTTGCACTTCTGTTTGTAGAAGTTTAAACTTCTGATCTTGCAGAGAAGGGGAGGAAAACTAAATATATTTATAAAGGAGCATGAAGATATTTTTATTTATTGAAGGAGATGGAACCCTGAAAACCTGAGTCTGAAATTAGGCCCTCCACATCTGGCATTCTTGTTCCAAGAGGAGAAGGTCAAATGCTGAGTAAGCCAGGAGGGTTAAGCTTTTTGCTGCACTCAAATGAGGAGAGAATGTAGGCACATTGATTTGATAAGATAAAACTGCCTGTTGCTCAGTTTGTTTATGGTGGTTTTGTTGTACTGCTACCAGTCTGGAAAAGTGAGCAAACATTAAAATTACTAGGGTTTATTATCAGTAGAGGAAGATGAGACACAAAAACCTGAGTAGATCATTAAGTCTTTCCCCCAAAGAATCTAATAATCAGTTAAGATGTCAGCTTTCCCCTGGAGATTTTGCCAGAGTGCTCACTTGTTAGGTGTTTTCTGCAAACCATCTGTGATCTCTGATTAAGCTGATGTTCAGACCTGAACATTAAGTTTAGACTCCCCCATGAGACTTTGTAAAATCAGTCTGGTTTATGTGTGTATGGAAGAGGAGGAGGAGGCAGTGTTCAGTAATGTTTTATTTTGAGGAGGCAAAGGGAAAACACCTTATACTAAAGCTTTTCACTTCTGATTTCTATTAAACTGTAGATCTGAAGTGTGTCTTCTCTATTATGTATTGTAAACACCTGAAAGGCAAAAAACTGGCTAGTCTGAACTCCGAGCATAAGGACAATAATAACTGCAAATAATGGTAAAACTTCAAGTGAATGTGCTACTGTATTGGATCAGTGGAAATACTGAGGTGGACTCACTGTGGCAGCAGGCTTTATTACAGAATAACTACTGTAAGCTGTGTCCCCAGCCTGCTCAAAGGTACCAGCTGAGAGTTTTGTCTGTGATGTTTTGTGCATACAAGAAATAGCTGGTCTTGCCTTCCATAATCCCTCTGAAGCCTCTGAGAGGTACCTGTTCTTTCCTACTGCTGCTAACACACCTCTATCTGACTGAAAGAAAGGTAATTATATCAGTAAGTCTAGAACAAGATGTAAAGTTGAAACTATATCAGTGCAAATTATTTGAATCTAAAATAGGAAGCTACCACTGGGAAACAGGGATTTTTTTAAGAGTAATTATTTACATCTATTGAATCACTTCAGTGAACTGTGTTTTTCTATTACAGGTTGCCAAGCTAACCCATGCAATTTCAATCTTTACTGAAGGTATCCTCATGATGAAAACTACTTTAGTTGGTATCATCAAGGTAATGATCCATTATTTCAATAGGAAAAGGTTGTTTGGTGGCAATTAGCACTTTAGCACAGATTTCAGCACAGTATATGAAACCTCAGGGAAAAATAAAAAGACAAGAAAATATAAGTTTGCATACAAATTTTCAAACAGTGATGTCTAAATTTGCGGCCAGATAAAAACTATATTTTTTTTCAGGTTCTTAAGAACTCATAGTCCCCATTGTAAATAAATTCATCCACCATAGTTGGTGATCTTTGGAGATCTTTCCTACTGAAAACCTTTTCTGAAGAGCTGTTTCTTCCATTGGTATAGACTGTCCTGCCTACAATAGGGCTACATTGATACCTCTTTGAGAACTATAAGCAGGTGTTCTTGAAGAAACATACACTTCTTAATGCGTACTGGCTTCTTGGAATTGTACAACATTCTTAGCGGATCATGAACGAAGGTTGAATATGGGAACTACAAACCTTTGCCATTCAACTTAAAGAAATCATTTATTCTCTAGTAGAAGTATGTAAATTTTTATTCTTCAGACAAGCTCTGGTAGTTAAGTGCATCTTTTAACAGTGTTTTCCTGTTTATCAAAAGTATTTAATATCTTTCTTGATACAAAATAAATCCTTTATATTTTTTATACCTTTCTGACTTTAAAGGAAAAATGTGTCTTCTACTTAGGTGGACCCAAAACAGTTACTAGAGGATGGAATAAGGAAGGAGCTGGTAAAACGGGTGGCCCTGGCTCTTCACAGGGGCCTCATCTTTAATCCTAGAGCCAAGGTTGGTTTTAATTTTTTATGTAGCTTGGGCGTGCAAGGACCTCTTTCATTATACTGCCTTCTAAAAAATAATTTCTGCTTTTATGTGCAGATTTCCTTTTTGTAAAAAACTTTTGGACTACAGAAGGTTATTTTAAATGCCTTACGTGATGTTCAAATGAGTTTATAAACTTCTAGGAGTACACAGAATTAAAAAAAACATACTTTTATTCTATTCCAAAGTGCCCTGTCAATTCTGAATTCACAGTACTGCTTTTGTCTCTGATGATTGACAGGTCACATAAGCCAAGTAAACATAGATAGGCAATGATAAATTAAGGAGTGACTCCTTGTTTTGATCCTGTCCAGATTTTTGAATCTCCCAAATCAATCAATAGTACCACTGAAGGCAAAAATAAATACTAAAAATGTGAGGAAAAAATATTTAGTAAGAATTATTTCAGATATCAACCTTTGATAAATTTCTCAGTGCTTCTCAGATCTGGCTGGGCCATAGTGAAATGCTCTAGAGGTCGTTCTGTAAGGGTATTTAGAAGCCTTTTACATTTTCTTAGAATTCTACCTGTTCACAGTTTTGGTTTTATCTTTTTGTTGTTCTTTATCTCCAGCCAAGCGAACTCATGCCCAAACTGAAAGAAATGGCAGCTACAATGGATGGGTTCCACCGATCATTTGAGTATATCCAGGATTATGTCAACATATATGGTTTAAAAATTTGGCAGGAGGAGGTGTCTCGTATTATTAACTACAACGTGGAACAGGAGTGCAATAACTTCTTAAGAACAAAGGTGCTACTTAAACCCAAAAAACAACAAAAAAGTTGATAAATGTCTTTATATTTGACTGTTAGAGCCTGTGACAGAGCATATGTACCCATTGTTCATACCACTGTGACTTCTACTGAATGTGCTAACTACTCTGTAAAACATCTGCCCCCATCTTATTCTGAAATGTTTCCCCCTGCATTAGTTGTAGGTAAGAGGAAAGTACCCAAACTAGAATATTTTAATATCTTTTTGTAATAAGATTCATTCTTCTCTTTGCTTTATTCTGTTTTTATAGTGTTCTGCTACGTGTAATTTACAATATTGGGTTACAATGTGCTCCTTTTAAATTGAACAAAAGGAAAATTGAAAGGGTGCAGTGGGAACACTGCAAATTACTGTAAAACTTATTTTTCAGATTCAGGACTGGCAAAGTATATACCAGTCTACTCATATTCCTATACCAAAATTCACACCTGTGGATGAATCTGTAACATTTATTGGTCGTCTTTGCAGAGAAATCCTGAGGATCACAGACCCAAAGTAAGTACTGTGTGCCACAAGCATAATGCATTGGATAGCTCCTGCTCTACCATACACTAACCAAAATACAAGAGATAGTTTTTCCTTAACTGTCATATCTTTATCTAAAACCAGATATACCCAGTCCATCCTGTACATTTTATATATTAATCTAGAAAAGTGATTCTAGTGTAAGAAGGAAAACAGTGTGTTAAACAGATGGAAAAGAGAGAAATCAGGGAAGGGTGACAGAACCCTGGTGGAGAGAGGAATAACTAAACATCACGTGAGATACTTGGAGAGTCTTTCTCATCTGTCTGATAAAGGTAGCTCATTACTGAGAGTATCACAGGAACTGTCTGCAGCTTTTTCTGAAGTAGTTGTTTGCTGATGTTTTCCTCAGAATCACATGTTACATAGACCAGATGAATACCTGGTATGATGTCAAAACTCATCAGGAAGTAACCAACAGTCGTCTCTTCTCAGAGATGCAAGATACTTTGGGTACCTTTGGTCTCAATGGCTTAGACAGACTGCTGTGTTTCATGATTGTAAAGGAGCTGCAGGTAATTTTTGAACTTCAATTTCTCAAGGCCACAATGCTTTTATTGTTTAATAACTTAATAATGAAATTAAAAAAAAATCTGTTCATTACTAAAATCATTTAAAATGAAATCAAAAGCGTTTGAAAAATGGTTGTTCAACCCCAAAAGTGGGAATTTCAGTTACAGATAAAATTATGGAATTTGGTGCTCTTAAGTAAATGGGGCTGTGTAATTCCTCATTGTGTGGGGATGCTTTCTGAAGGTGTACTATATGTGTGTACTTAAAAGTTGATCTCAGGTAAACTTCTATTTTTCTGTCTGCATATCAACAAAGATTAGATTGTTTGGGTCTATACCGTGATACATAAGGTGTCAATTCTATGTAGTGACTGTTTCCCTAATACCTCTTATGTGAAACCAAGTTTTTTTGTTTCCTGAAAAGAATTGAGTACTAGGCTGGTTAGAGATTTTAAGGGAAATAAGTATCCATGAAGACAGTTCTTCCTGAATAATTGAATTAATACTTGTCCATAGTGGATAGCTACTGACAAGGGGGATTTTCTAATTCTCCTAACATTGATTAACATAACTCCAAAAAGCAAAAATTGTAACTACAGAATTCCTCAACTCTTCATCTATGGAAATAGTCTTTCCCTGCTGTTAAAAAATGTGGCTCCTGTTCCATCAAGGTTAATCATAGAGTGCATGTGTGATAATTTTACTTACTTATTTCTTTCTTTTATTTAGAATTTCCTTAGTATGTTTCAGAAAAATATATTGCGTGACAGGGCAGTACAGGATACCTTAAAAGCTCTTATGAGTGCTGTCAGTCCCCTCAAAGGAATCATAGGTAAGTGCTTGCTGGTTAAGATGGAAGAAAGCAGTTGTCTTTGTACACTTGCATGTATTTCTCTTCTTACTTGTTCTTTTTTTAATGCCTCACCCTTCTTCTTCTCTCAGCAAATTCAAACAAGATTTATTCTGCAGCAATTGCAAAAACACAGAAGATCTGGACAGCTTATTTAGACTACATAATGAAGGTATGTTCATGTGACTTACTGCTACTCAGAATTCACTCAACGCTCTTTAGTTATATTGGCCCCTCAATTCAGGAGGGACATGGAGATGCTGGAGCATGTCCAGAGAAGGGCAGCAGAGCTGGTGAAGGGTCTAGAGGGTGAATCCTGTGAGTAGCAACTGAGGGAACTGGGGGTGTTTTTCTCCCAGGCAACAAGTGACAGGACAAGAGGACACGCCTCAAAGTGCACCAAGGGAGGTTCAGTTTGGACATCAGGAGGAATTTCTTCATAGAAAAGGTTGTTAAGCATTGAAACAGGCTGCCCAGGGAAGTGTGGAGTCACTGTCAGATTTTTAAGGACAGACTGGATGTGGCACTGAATGCCATGGTTTAGTTGACAAGGTGGTGTTTGGTCATAGGTTGGACTCAGTGATCTCAGGACTTTTCCAATCTTAATGATTCTGTGATAATTTAATCTGCTTATTTTGCAATGTTGTGTTATATTGACTTGGAATTGTGTAGCATCACAAGTGAAGCAGGCCTGGATTTGCAAGAACTCCTGAGCCCCGTTTGTATGGGCTCCTCACACTCCACAAAGTACTTAGCACTGAGATTCATAAGAAATAGTTCACCAAAACCAGAGTCTGGCACCAGAGATCTGATCTGGGCAGACTAAGTTAGTGTTCAGTATCAGCAACTCTTGACACTCCTCACAGTGCCTTGTGACCATGATGTGCCCAAGGATCAAGTTTGGAGCAGTAGCATTTCCCAGACTTGCCTTGTTCCCACAGAACGCATTGTATTGTGCTGAAGATTTAAACAAGCTGTCCCATTAACGTGGCTCCTTATCTTGTTTCTGTAATGATATATTGGGACCAGTGTTTTTCAGGGTGCTGTGAATGTTTGTTACTGGAGTGAAGAGGAAAGGCCAGGGAAAGGGAAGGTTGACTGCAGTGAGCCTCTTTAATGTTTTTTTTCTCCTGTCATGCTGACCCCAAGGTTTACAAAGAGATGGGGAACAGAGTACAGACGTTTTCACTGACCAATGTAAAGCAAGTAACTGGGGTTTTATACCTGTTACGTCTTTTGTGCTCTTTTCCCATGGCCTGTGTCTGCTCCCAGGAACTGCGTGTAAACCTCACGCACTGTGACTGCATCTCTGCTCTGAGTGCACTGTGCAGTTAGGCTCAGTCTTTGACTTCACTCTCCCTTCATTGCATTCAGTATAACACACCACCCTTTTTGTGTTTGTGTCAACAGGTTGGTCAGATGCAGATTTTAAGACGACAGATTACCAATGAATTAAATTATTCCTGCAGGTTTGACTCCAAGCATTTGGCTGCTGCTTTGGAAAATCTGAATAAGTAAGAAGCAAAATGTGCTGAAGACCTGTGTGTATCACTGTGATGTAATTGTTATCAACTCAGCAATCCTTAAAATTTAAATTACAGCAAAATGTGGAGTCTGATTGTGTGCAGGTTCTTGTTGATCAGTATTTGAATTTTAACCCAGCAGAAACATTAAAAATAAATACTTGGCAAGGAATTAGTTCGAACATGCAGTTTCTAATAGCATTTGGTTATACCTGGTTCTGAAGTCATATTTAGATGAGAAAAAGGAACAGCCTAGGTGTGGTGCTGATATTGAATCAAATATGATGTTTTTAAAAAGATACTCTAGAAAAGGCGTTTTACTCTTGATTGTGGCCATTTAGAGGTTTGTATCTTTGTAATTTTTTGTATCTTTGTATCTTTTGAATTTTTTATATTGGTGTGACATGTGGCATCATATAAGGTTTATTCAGGGATAATTTTAAAAATTATTTAATGTAATGTATTTTCCTTTTAGAGCAATATTGGCTGACATTGAAGCACATTATCAGAACCCATCACTACCTTATCCTAAAGAAGACAACACTCTTTTGTATGAAATCACAGCTTATCTGGAAGCTGCTGGCATTCACAATCCTTTAAATAAGGTCAGGCATACATTCTGGTGCTTGGTGCAGTTTGCTTTTTTCTATTTTTTTATTAACTGAGAAAAAAATTAATATGTAGAAGACCTGTACTACTCTCCATTTTTTTATTTCTCTGCAGATCTACATAACAACAAAACGTCTGCCATATTTTCCCACTGTCAACTTCCTATTCCTCATTTCCCAGTTTCCCAAACTTCAGTACAACAGAAATTTAGGTAATGTGTAAGTTGCTGTTTGTTTAAATCCAATTTAAACCTATGTGAAACTATATGTAGAGAAGATAGTAAAATTACCTGCATAGAAAATACACAGTTCCTGACTTTAGTCCATCATGTTCAGACAGTTTTGTTATACTATTTAAGCCAAATACAATGGAGTAGGAAACAGAATCCAGACACCTGGGTTTCTCATTCTGTCCTATGCTTCAGTTAATATCATTAAGCCATTTGCCATGGAAGATACACAGTTGTTACATTAGTTTTGAATTTTTTTGTGTGGGCAAGCAGAAGGGGAGACAGAGCAAAAAAATCATTAAGAGAATATAACATAAGTTGGCCTGTGCTATAAGAACATATTCTGTTTTATAAAAATGTGTTGTTTTGGGATTTTTTTTCTGTGCAGGAGTGGTGTGCAAGCGGCCAGCTGATCAAATTGACTGGCTTCCTTTGGTTCTGGGGCTTCTTACACTGTTAAAACAGTTTCACTCAAGATATACAGAACAATTTTTGGCTCTGATTGGTCAGTTTATTCGTTCAACGATGGAGCAGTGCACAAGGTATCCATGTTTTACTTTTTTACCCAAGTATCACCTCTGTGAAGAGAACTTCAGCATTATTATCACTGCTTTTTCAGTATTTTCGTTCTATCAGAGTATAATTGACATTTGCAGTCTTTCAGTACTTGAAGGGACCTTATAAAAAGATGGAAAGAGTCTTTTTAGATGGGCAGACAGGGACAGGAAAAGGGAGAATGATTTTAAACTGAAAGAGGGGGGACATTGAGATTAATGTTAGGAGGAAATTCTTCCCCATGAGAGTGTTGAGGCAGTGGAGCAGGTTTCACAGAGAAATTGTGGATGCTTCATGCCTGGAGGTGCACAAGGCCAGGTTGGATGGGGTCCTGAGCAAACTGGTCCACTGAGAACTGTCCCTGCCCATGGCAGAGGTGTTAGAACTACATGATCTTTAAGATCCCTTTCAGCCCAAACCATTCCATGATTGCAATACACAACAAGAACAATATGTTTTAGTAAATAGAAGATTAAAACACTATTTCTATTTGTAATGAAATCACATAGTACTTAGTGGAAATGGTGTTATTTGAAGGCTGGCATTTTCGGGTAATTTAATCCAAATAACTGGTCGATTAGTAAGAATGTGATCTCCATGGTGGTTTATTTTAGCCAGAAGATTCCAGAAATGCCTGCTGATGTAGTGGGTGCCCTCATGTTCCTGGAAGATTACATTCGGTACACCAAGTTACCAAGAAAGGTAAGTAAGAATGTCCCTTGTCTCTAAACATGCCCCTAAATACCCCAACCATTTTCCCTGGAATAAAGAACAATGAAGGGATCTGGCCAGGGAGTCACTGCCCACACCTTCCATTTGTACTGAAATGAGCCAACATAACAAATAACAGGTCAGGGCCCTGCTGATGCAGAAACAGCCCTGATTCGTAGAGATAGTCCCGTTACCACAGGAATAAATAGATGAATACTAATAAATAAAGGATTTCAGCTTTGTGCCAATTTCAAACAAGTCTGTTAAATTTAATCTTCAGTTGCTAATGCTGGGGGCTGTCGGGAAGGAAGGAAATAAAACAGAGGTTCCAAGACATTTCCAAGTAATACTAAACTTCACAGTATTCTAAACACAGGGTAAGAGCTAATTAACAAGTCTAAATTTTGGTGAAACACTATATCCAGTATTTCCTTCCCTTTCTGCCAAAGTCTGATTTTCCAGGCATCTTCTTTGTCTCACGTGCAAGGGAAGTGCTAAAAGTCTGTACTTGTAGAGAGACTTTATTTCAGGTTTAAATACAACTTAATTATATTTGAAGATGATATATTATTTATATATGGTATTAAAAATAAATCATAATCCTGTTTGCTATATATAGGCTGTACCTCAGTGGTCCTTGAATAAGCATTCAGTAGCCATTTCCCAGCTAATATTCACAATGAAGAGAGTGAGATTCTTCCAGTCTCCTCTTCCCAGCCCACAGTTCTGTGTGGTAGAAGGTCCCTGTGTCAATCCTGCAGCCGAGGCTGGTGCTGTGTGGAGACTCAGAGGAGAGCACAGCAGCATTCCTCCAGTCCTACACAGTACCTGTGCTCCTGGCAGCTCCTCACAGCCCGGGCTGAGCTGTTCCTTCCTTGCTCTGTGCACATCCCGGAGCACATCCTGATGCCAGGGTGGCTGAGGTCAGTGGTCTGTGTGCTTGAGTCATAGATCAGATATGCTTGTCAGTGGATCAATGGTCAACAAATGGATAATGCAAATGTCTAACTGTGTCTTCCTGTGTTCCTCAGGTTGTTGAAGCACACGTGCCAAGCTTCATTTTTGACGAATTCAGAACTGTTCTATGAATATGGAGAAGGAGCAAGATTTTCTCCAAACCTGAAATGAGGAGTTGGGGCCTCAGGATGAGGCAAGTACAGCTGTTCAGAACTGTGTCTTTTCTGTGCTTCAAGGCAGTGCCTACAGCTGTCTCTCTGAAATGTAACCATCTGTATAACCCTTGTTTAAATCTTGGCATGATCTGCAGCGTGTATCTCCTCTAACAGTGTACATTTTGTACTACACATTATAAATGCTGCATGTAATTGTTCATGTATAAATCGTTTAGGTTTTTTGTTCTGAAGACCTACTTGTGAAGTTTGACTTTTGTATCAGAAATGAACAATGAAATTGGAAATAAAGGTGTTGGATAGTTTGCCAGGGCTGATTATCCCAAATACAATTTTCTTTTTAAAAGAACCATGAGTGAGAATGCATACACAGTGTAAAGAGGTTTGATGTCTGCCTAAGTACTACAAACAGTTAGTTTAATTCTATAGAGAATGTAAAATAATTAAATATTCACAGATGAAAAGTCCTGTTAAGCTAATTAAAGGCAAAAATATTAGTGCAACTGTAACATGACTAATGTTTGGAACAAGGTGTTTAGTCACATAATTTTCACTCATAGTGCATATAATGTCCCAACCTTAAGGGGAAGGGAGCACCCAGGATTTGTAGATGCTCATGATCAAAAGGAATGACTGAAGTCAGAGGGTCCACAAAACCTCACAAAGTTTTATTAGTAAATTACACACTTGGCTTGGGAATTGATATGTTAGTCCCTGACCTCCTGCCTAAGCACAGAGCAGTGGAGTTTTGAAAAGGGATGGGGTGAAAGGTGGGGTGACAGGGGGGATAGAAAAAGAGAAATGGATTAAAGAGGGGGAGAGAGAAAGAAAAAGAAAGGAAGGAAGAAAGGAAGAAAGGAAAATTAGATAGATCACCGGTCCTGGCTCCAGCACCGATCCAGCGGCTGGGGTGTCCTGGGGCATATGCCCGGGCTTTGTGAGGGTACTTTTTTATAGATAAGTTTTTATTGCCCTAGAGATAAGTTTCTTGACTGTATTGTGCTTATCTCCAGGAGCCAGAACAAGGGTGTTTGTCTCAGACATTGCTTCCCTGCCTCCTATGGCCCCTTTTCCAGTCACAACAATCCTTGGCTGTTATTACCAACAATCCTTGATTGGCTCTGCTGTTGGAGTTTGCTAAATACAGGAGCCCCCTTATCTTCCACGCTTCTGGAGTATGGAACATTTTACACGTGGCTTAATTATCTTGCATGGGGCTGCTGTGGAATTGCCTGTAGGGGAATGTTACCCTATCACAGGGACAGCCTGGTAATTATCACACTGAAAAAGAGGAGGCAGATGCCTCAGCTAAAGGGAGAGTCCTGTGTTGGGACTCCCCAGCCCACATTCCTGTTTAGAGCAGAGCAGCTGGCACAGGGTGCTCAGGCCCACAGCCAGTTGGGTTTTGAGTATCCCTGGGATGGAGATTCCACAGTCTCTCTGGGTGATCTGCGCAGGTGTTTGACAGAGAAAGAAGTTTTTTCTAATGTAAAAATGGAATTTCACATGTCTCAGTTCTTCCCAGTTGGCTCTTGTCTTGTCACTGGGTACCACTGACTCTCACTGGGCGCTTTCTTCTTTACTCCCTCCACCCAAAGAATATTTATCCACATGAATAAGATACCTCTTAGCCTTCTCCAGGCTGAGCAGTCCCAGCTCTCTCAGCCTCTCCTCATATGGCAGGTGCTCCAAGCTATTAATCATCTCCATAGCCCTACAGTGAGTCCTTGTCTGTCATACTGGGGGGTCCAGCACCGGACTCAGCACCCTGATGTGTGTCACCAGGGCTGAGCCAAGGGAAGGGTCATCTCCACCTGCTGGCAGCTGTGGCAGCAGCTCTGTCTGATGCAGCCCGGTGGTCACTGCTGCATGAGTGAACTGTTTTTTCCCAGGATTCCAGGGAAATCCAGTGGAAAATAGCTTTTCCCCAGGAACAACTTTTCTGCCAGGTTGTTTTCCAGCCATTCCTGGACTTCATGAACTTTGTGTTGGACCACTTCTCCAGCCTGCCCCGGTCCCCCTGAATGGCAGCTCAACCCTCTGCTCTGTAGCTGCTCCTCGTGGGTTTGTACCACCTGCAAACTGCTGGGGGTCTGTTGCCCTGGTCATTAGTGAAGACACTGAACAGTACTGGCCCCAGTATCAACCCCTGAGTACTCCACTAGGAACTGGCCTCTAGCTGGACATTGTGGTGCTGATCATGATCCCCTGGCCCCCCATGCTGAGCCAGTGCGTTAAGTCTGGGTTTCCCTTAGTAAAACCATGCTGAGTACTCCCAGGCACCTTCTTGTTCTTTCTATGTTTGGGAATGGTTTCCAGGTCTATTTGTCTCATCACCCTCCCAAGGTTTGTGGTGAGGCTGGCTGTCCTGCAGCTTTCCGCATCCTCCTCCTTGCTGTTCCTGAAGACAGAAGTGATGTTCAGGCCTCAGGATCACCACCACCATTCACAGGGCATTGAGAGTAGCCTCTCTCTGACACCTGCCAGCTCTTCCCACATCCAGGAATGCATCCCAAGAGTTTCCATGGAGTCCTGTATGCCCACATTGTTTAAATATGTTCCCCAAACTGTCCTCCTCTGCTGAAGGACTGAATTCTGATCTGTGGGGTTCAGCACCACTGTGTGTTGTTGTTTCACCTATTACCAAATAAGTCTTTGCAAAAGCTGAACCCATGCTACAGTAACCTGGTTTTCAGGGTGGGGAAGGATTTTAACTCCTGCATTCTGTGCCAGCAGCTGTGTTGGGAGTACAACCCTTCCCTCTCCAGCAGGCGGGGGCTTGCCCAGCACCCAGCCCCCTGCCCATCCATGCAAGAGTTTTGATGCCAGCCCATGCACAGCAGCTTCCCCTGGCAGCCAGTGCCCTCCTGGCCTCCACATCTCCCTCCAGGTGTGCTCTAGGTGGATGAACAGCACAGTGGTTCAGGCAACACTGACAAGAGCCCTGAGGTCAGCCCTGCTGTGCAAATCCGGAGAGCTGTGCTGTGTTACACATTTCCGGGAACAGCGGAGCCTGGGCTGTCTCTTACCAGGAGTGAAGGGTATCAGCTGAGCCGAGAGCAGACATGATTAACACAGCAATGGCTGCACTCCTGCACGTACACCAGAGGTGAGGCAGGCTGTGAGTCAATCACTTTACTCTATAAAAATCTGTACAGCCCATTGCACTCCCTTGAAGGGTGGCATGGCAGTGATCTCCCCTAAAGCACAGAATCACAGGATCAGTTGGGTTGGAAAAGACCTCCAAGATTACTAAGTTCAGCCTTTGGCTGAACACTGTGGATGCTAGCAAAAGCTTGAGTAAAGAACTCAGGCATGTTTGCAGAACCGTGAGAAAACTTTCTCTCTTGCTGCAAACATGCCTGAGTTCTTTACTCAGGTTTTTGCTAACGTCCACAGAACACCACCGTGTCAATGGGACCATGTTGCAGAGTTCCACATCCAGTCTTTTCTTAAACACCTCCAGGGACAGTGTCTCCACCACCTCTCTGGGCAGCCCATTCCAATGTTTAATCACCCTTTCTTTGTAGGAATTCCTGCTGATGTCCAAGACCTGAACCTCCCCTGGTGCAGCTTGAGACTTGATGCAGCTTGAGCAGGGACATCCCTCAAGGTTACTCCTCGAGACTGAGACCCCTTACCCAGCATCTGATATCCCCAGCAAGGTGACAGCTTTCCCTAGGCCCAGTTACAGCGTATTCTAGTGACCTTATCCAGCGATTGTTACAAGTGTAAGAAGTAGCAATGCATCACTGTGTCAATCATCGTTTAAGTCATCATCAAGTCACAAATTCAGCTAATGCCCTGTGGTGGAGTTGACTTTGGTTGGAGGCCAGGTGCCCATCAAGCTTCTCTATCACTCCCTTCCTCAGCTGGATAGGGAGAGAAAATAAGATGGAAAACGACTTATAGCTTGAGATAAGTCAGTTTACCAAAGCAGAAGCAGAAGTTTGCACATGCACAAGCAAAGGAAAGAAAAAATAAAATTATTCTCTGCTTCCCATCAGCTGCTTCCCAGGAAGCAGGGCCTCAGCACACAGAGCAGTTGCTGTGGAAGGCAAACATGGTAAATAACAAATGCACCCTCTTCCTCCTCATTTTCTTAGCTTTTCTATCTGAGCCGATGTCACACAGTATGGAATATCCCTCTGGTTAATCTGAGTCAGCTGTTCTAGCTTTGTGCCCTCCCAGGATCTTGATGGGCAGGGGATCTTGGAGAGGCAGCGCTGGTGCTGTGCCAGCCCTGCTCAGCAGGAGCCAAAACTCTGGGGTGTTATCAACACCTTTCAGCCACCAGTGCAGAGCACAGGCCTGTAAGGGCTTCTGTGCAGAAAATGAACTCCGTCTCAGCCAGACCGATACATTTCCAATCACCCTTTGACTACCATTTGATTTTCATACAGATATCAATTAATCACCATTTGTTCATCGTTTCATCACTAATAAAAGCCTTTTAGTTAATCCCATAGTGATGATTGCTCTTAATGACTCACGTTTGAAGCCAGATAACCAAATGGAGCTGTACAGCAGAAAAATGGAAGCACCATGGTAAGACAGCACCAAAAAAAAAAAAATAAAAAAAGGAGAAGGTGAAGCTGGAGAGGTGGGAAGTCAGGTATCACTCAGCATTAACAACCTGAAGTCTTAAATGTTTAAGCCACACAAGAAATAATGTATTTCTACTTTAACAGGTAAAAAAGTTAAGAGCAACAGTGCGAGAATACAAATTGGTGTCACACTATTTTTTTTCTATTTCAATGCATTTTTAAGCTTTTCCTTTAGAAAGCTCTAAACTTTCCCCAAACAACTGCAAATATCCTGCCCATACAGTTTCCTAAAGATACTTAAATTAAAACACACAGAAAACTCTCGATGCATTAAGACTTATGTTATTAGTGCAATTATTTATGATGAAGCTTTAAATTTTAGGTCCTGTTTTGGAGTTACACAGAGGCCTGGCAGGAACAGCTACAAGAGGCATTCACTGGCAGTGTACATTACTGATGGGACTCAGCTAGCAGAAAATCAGTAATGATATTATTAAGAAAAAATCAATAATAGTACTATTAAGGAAAACTAGGCTTCACAGGCAGACCAGAAAAAAACCCTGGAAAAATAATTGTAATCAGTTTCTGCATCTGAAGTAGCCCATAAATATTAGTGGGAATCTTTCCTGCACTCTGGATTCCTCAGCAGGGATTATATCACTGCATTTCTACTTCTGCATTACACCCACAGTCTTAATAATGATTTATGAAGATCTGACTGAACTAATCTGCTTTGAGGTATATCCACGATGCCTGAGTTAACCAGCTTTCCACCCTGGAAATTATTATATCTCATGTCTTACCTGGGTAAAAACCACCAGTGCAAGGTATCCCTTTCACTCCAAGCACATACAAACAGAACAATAAATAATGTGCCAAAGAAGTCAAAATGCAATTAATTCCAATTTTAGTTATGATACTTAATTTTAACTCCTGTGGCTCTTCAGAAAAAAACTAGAAAAATTATTATTTAGAATAGTTACAGAGGTGTGATTCAAACAGACAGAAATTATGATTAATGTCTCATCTGTCCATAATTAAAATAAGTAGAAATCCATGAAAACAAGGCTTCCAGCCTTCAAAATTTATACTTTTAAAAAAGTAACGGCAAATAAGGCAATGAAAATACAGAGTTATACAAATTAAGTAACATAAAACAACAGTCTCCAAATTCTCCATTTATAAATTTTTTGTAATCAATTGAAAACTGAGTTCTTGTCTCCCACTGAAGCAGGGACTGGGGAATAATGTGAGTATTTTGTACCCCTGCAGTTACTGCTGTGCCCGTCAGTGGTGGCAGGAGCCTTCCTAAGAGGGGTCACATCCTGCTGCTGCCCAGAAACCAGAGCTGCCACAGCTGTACCTCACCCCTCAGCCAGCTCCACTGTGAGCTACCTGCTTCAATAAACATTGATGGGAATTAAGACCAAGTTACCAGCAGTATGTTTAAAATACAACTCCCAGTTCAAGTTCCAGTGTGTAAAACAAGGGCCAATATGCTGCGTTTACTGGTAAGGTTGGCAGTGGCAGACAGTGGTGTCTGAGCACCATTATCCATTGCTAAACTGGTTAACCAGGCCCAGGAAAGCTCTTAGCTGGCTTGAGGCAATCTTGAAAGGCTCACACCCAGATCTCCCCAGGGGATGCCTGTTTTAGTTAGCTTGCCGTGTTAACTGGGAGTTTGAAAGGCCATCCTAGGGAGAGGAGGAGTCTTGGGAAAACTTGTGTCTCCATTGTTCTGGGTTTGGGTTGTGTAGGGTTAATTTTATTACAAAAATCTCTATCAACACCCTCCCAGATGTCAAAATCAATGTGCCCCAGAGGTCCCCAGTGCAGAGGTGTCTGCACAGGATTAAAGATTGTGATGCCTCGAGTTTCTCACTGGCTGAATCACACAGGCCTTTGAAAGCTGATGTTACACACTGGGCTAAGGCAGATGCAACCTCATTTCTGCATGCTTCTGTCTTTTAAACCTTGTCCTTCTTTGAATGCCATGTCCATCTCTATTTTGCATTTAGAAAATAAGAACCTTCACCAATTATTGAGATAATAAATAATCAAGATTATTTCCTTCTATAGGGATGCCATTCCTTTAAAACAGATTATAGGGATATTTTGAAGCTGTGCAGATCCCCACAGTATTTTTCCAGGGCATCAAAAGTATCTTCTCAGCAGCATTGAGCAGTGATGACTGGTAATGCAGAAGCTTGAGAGGAGAAATGCCTCCCTGTTCCAGGCTTTAAAATTTATCTGGTTATAAAGATAGTACATGACAAATACAGTAGCTAACAGGTACTGTGTGTAGGCACTGTATGGTGTAGAATGATGCTGGGTGATGCTTATATGACCTGACACATGAAAACAAGAGAGCTCTGATTTAATCATCCCTAGCTGGGCTTGCACGTAACATCTATATGCACTATCTGTTTCCAGGTGTCATTTGCAGGAGAAACTAGCCTGTACAGAATAGAAAATGTAATCACCAAACACATTACAGAGAGACAGAGCAGCTCCATGTATGCCCTACAGCAACCAGCAAGTGCCCTTTGTGTGCAAAAGTGTGCTGGTTTTGCCTGGGGTAGAGTTAATCTTTTTCCCCAGAGGCTGGTCTGAAGCTGTGTTTTAGATTTTTGCTGAAGACAAGGTTGATAATATAGAGATGTTTTTGTTATTGCTGAGCAGAGCTTACACAGAGCTAAGGCCATTTCTGCTTTTCGTATGGCCACCCTGGTGAGGAAGCTGAGGATGCGTGGGAGTTTGGGAGGAGACAGAGCCAGGACAGGTGACCCAAACTGACCAAAGGGATATTCCAAACGATATGACATGATGTTCAGTATATAAAGTGGGAGGAAGAAGGAGGAAGGAAGGGATGTTTGGAGTGATGGTGTTTGTCTTCCCAAGTCACCGTTACATGTGATGGGACCCTGCTCTCCTGGAGATGGCAGGACACCCTCCTGCCCATGGGAAACAGTGAATTAATTCTTTGTTTTCCTTTGGTTGTGTGTGTGGCTTTTGCTTTCCCTATTAAGCTGTCTCAACCCATGCATCTTCTGGCTTTTACCTTTCCATTCTCTCCCTGATCTCACTGGTGGGGAGTGAGTGATCAGCTGCCTAGGGCTTGGCTAGGGTTAAACCACGGCAACAGGAAACCATAGTAAGTCAACATCCAGTTTCCACCCCCCCAGTAATTACCTGTGGTTGGAGTTACCATATAGCCAAACCCAAGCCACGGTGGTGCTGCTTTACAGCTCACCTTTGGCACAGAAAAACTCAGGTACTGGATCTGCTTCCTGCCTGGTGATGTCAGGAGAGATGGAGACCTTGGAGCAGAGTGCTATATAGGCAGCAAGCATTAATCAGGAAAGTTTTCTAGCATCAGACAAGACGCCAGAGAGCACAAGTGACCCCAAGCATCCCAAGAGTGCCTGTTGCAAAAGTTTCTTTTGCTTCCTGTTGATTCCAATTTGAAAGAGAAAACTTGCCTAGAAAAAGCAGTGTAAGGCTTAAGGTTAACAGGTCACTTCCAGCCACTGAAGGTGTTATTAAGGGCTCAAGAGCAGATGGACATAGGGGCTCTGGAGAAGGTTTCCTGCAGGTGACCCTATCTCATCTCAAATCTTGATGGATTTATGTATCCACAACAGGTTGTGCATCAAGATGGGATCCTCATCACCAAAATACATTTTAATCCACATTTTAAAAAACAAAACAAAAATTGCCCAAGGTCTGTGCACATCCACCACATTCCCAAAATAGCAACCAATTTCTTGTTACAATGTCCTCTTCTGCAAGAGTTTTCTCCAGCAGACACAGGAGCAAAGCACTTGATAAAATGACCACTGTTCTGGCATAGGAAATACAGAGGCAGTAAATAGATCCAGTCACAAGGAAGGTGGTAAAGCTTTGTAACCTAAAACCTTAATAGCAGGGTTTTATTTATGTTGAAAGATAGGTGAGGGGTAAATATATGCCATGCATAAAAAGTATATGAACCAGTGCTCAGCACTGTGCCTAGGAGACCCACATCAACCTTTGGGTCCAGAATCTTGATTCACAAGTGCACAAAACATGTGAGGACCCATCCTGTGGTGCAGCATGGCCCACACGCAAAATACAGTAGCCTGGTTCACCCAATGCTGGCAACGATCCCTTCTCCAGGCTAATCCCCTTTCCCAAGGCCATAATAGGCAGAGCACCACCAGTGAGGGGAGTGGGCAACCTTTGTCATTGGGTGTCTCCCAGTGTAGGCGAAGCCTTCATGCTAACAAGCCACAGCAGGGACCATGGACCTGCCTGTCCTGCCCTTAAAGAATCCAGTCTCGTAGCCTATAAGCACCCATAAAGTCAAACTCACACCACCAGTACTGCCATGAGTGTACCGACACCAGTTAGAAGTCAAGGTTTATATGTACCATTCTGTACACTTCCACTAGGCAAGACAATTTTTCAGGGCCATATGTGTATCAGCCCCTATATCAGCGCTATCAGAAACCACATCTGGGAAGGGAGTGTTAAGATGCCCTTGCCTGAATGAAGGATGTGAATCTGCATCTGAAGGAAACCAGCTGCATCACAGAAACCTGAAAAAGCTGTAGTTGTGTACGAATGGCTCACAGGTAAACAAGGTGTTGAGCCAACGAAAACTCCTATGTTCCCATGAAAAACAAATTAGCCACTGTAATAGCATAGGTGGAACCATCTGAAATTGGATGAGTATGCAACACACCCACTGGGTGCTTCTCAAGAACTGCTGACTACCCATGTTCCTATTACCTTAACATTAACGAGTATTTCAGCATTTGACCTGTGGTTCTCCCATTTGTCATTGGCTGAATTGGTAACCCAAGCTTAAAGATGGTTTTAAGCTCTAAGACCTGGATGCAATACCAGAAGCTCCTTCTTCCATGGCCCTTCACTATCTCTGCCTTCTGAAAATGATACTGGCAAAGGTCAAACACTTCACTCTGCAGCTTCTCTTGACTCTGCCTGAAGGGGATGAGGAGAAGGCTGAGGTACTCAACAAATTTTGCCTCAGTCTTTGATGGAAACCTCTCTTTCACACCTCTCAAATGGATGGACAGCAGGAAGGGAACTGAAGGAACAAAGTGATTCCCACTGTAAGAAAAAATCGGGTTTGTGAGGAACCTGAGGCATCTGAACATACAGAAGTCTATAGGACCCAACAAGATGCATGCCAGAGTCCTGAGAGAATTAGCTGATGTAGTTGCCATGATACCCAAAAAATCATGGCAGTCAGGTGAAGTCCCATATGACTGGAAAAGGGGAAATGTACCCACCTTTAGAAAGGGTAGAAGGAGGACCCTGGGAACTACTGACCTCAGCCTGGGAACACCATGGAGCAGATCCTCCTAGAAGCTGTGCTAAAGCACATGGAGAACAGGAAGGTAATTCAGGACAGCCATAACGGCTTCACTAAGGACAAGTCCTGACTGACCAACCCAGTGGCCTTCTGTGATGGGGTGCCTTCATCTGTGGACAAGGGAAGGGCTACAGCTGTCAGCTCTCTGGATTTCTGTAAGGCCTTTGATAAAGTACCCCACTACATCCTTTCTAAATTGAAGAGATATGGATTTGGTGGGTGGACTTTTCTGTGAATAAAGAATTAGTTCAATGGTCACATCCAGAGGGTAGTGGTCAATGTCCAGACAGAAATAGTGATGACTGGTGTCTCTCAGGGGTCTGTATTGGTACCAATACTGTTTAATATCTTTATCAATGACACAGACACTGGGATTGAGTGCACCCTCAGCAAGTTTGCAGATGAGACCAAGCTGAGTGATGCAGTTGACACACCTGAGGGACAGGATCCCATCCGGAGAGACCTTGACAGACTTGAGGACTGGGCCCATGGGAACCTCACGAGGTTCAACAAGGCCAAATGCCAAGTCCTGCATATGTATTGAGGAAACTCCCAGTATCTATAAAGGCTGGGGAACAATTGGCTCAAGAGCAGCCCTGACAAGAAGGACTTGAGGGTGCTGGTGGATGGGAGTCCAGCCATGACCCAGCAATGTGCACTCACAGCCAGAAAGCCGATTGTATCCTGGGCTGCATCAAAACCAGCAGGGCCAACGGGGCAAGGGAGGTGATTGTCCCCCTTTGCTCTGTTCTTGTGAGACCCTCCCCGGCGGACTGCATCCGGCTCTGGGGTGCCCAGCTCAGGAAGGACAACACAGAGCTGTTAAAGCAGGGCCAGAGGGCCTTGAATATGATTAGGGAATGAAGAAAGTCTCCTATGAAAACAGGCTGAGAAAGTTGCTCAGCCTGGAAAAGAGAAGGCTATGGGGAAACATTATTGAGGCCTTCCAGTACTTGATGGTGTTCTATAAGAAAGATGGGAACAAACTTTTCAGCAGGACCTGTTGCAATAGGACAAGGGACATTGGTTTTAAACTGCAAAAGGGATGATTTATACTAGCTATAAGAAGTTTTTACAATGAGAGTATTGAAACACTGGAACAGGCTGCCTACAGAGATAGATGGTCAATACCCAACCCTGCAAACTTTCAGGATCAGGCTGGACAGGGCAATCTCATCTAGCTGAAAATGTCCTTCTCATTGCAGTAGATGAGATTTAAACATCCCTTCCAAAACAAATTATTCTATGATCAGTATTATTTTTCCTATTTATGTTACTTTGCTTATATTAACAGTGGATTTCAGTTACCATCTAAAATACCCTGTCAGCTTTTATTGTCAGTACCTTGAATAATTTTGTCTCGGCAAACTGTGCACAGGAGCTTGTGCAGCTCTTTGGAGCTTTACAGGGAACAATTTAGGAACTGCTGACACTATTTTCCGTGTAGTACTGTCATGCTGAGCAAGCCAGAATTTCAGGATGAATAATTTATCAACTGCCCATATTTATTCTGGATTGAATTGATTTCACTTTTGTCCAGAATACACAAGCTGTTTTCAGAGATCAGTATGTTCAAGGACGATGAGCCAACAGTAAATTAATGCCCTAGTGAAACAAAACAACCCACGAGTATGAACAGTATTACAGTAAACACCAACACACAGGTTTTAGGAGATGTGAGCAGCCTCTGAAGTAGCACAGGTCACAGTTTACACATGGGAAGTACAGGCAACATGCTCCACACCCCTCTCCTATCTACCCATTCTGCAGTGCAACAGCTGAATCCTGTGTCCAACCTTGGGCCCCTCACCACAAGGACACTGAGGTGCTGGAGTGTGTCCAGAGAAGGGCAGTGGAGCTGGGGAAGGGTCTGGAGCACAAATCTTGTGAGGAGCTGCTGACGGAGCTGGGGGTGTTTAGCCTGGAGCAAAGGAGGCTCAGGAAGGACCTTATCACTCTCTACAACTGCCTGAAAGGAGGTTGGAGCCAGGTTGGCGTCCATCTCCTCTCCCAAGCAATCAGCGACAGGACAAGAAGAAGTGGCCTCAGGCTGTGCCAGGGAAGGTTCATGTTGAACATCAGGAAGAGTTTCTTTACTGAAAGGGTGGTTATACATTGGAATGGGCTGCTCAGGCAAATGTGGGCTCACCATCCCTGGAAGCGTTCAAGAAACAACTGGACACGGCCTTTAGTGCTATGGTTTAGTTGACGTGGTGGTGTTCGGTCAAAGCTTGGACTTTATTATCTCAGCACTCTCTTCCAACTTTAATGATTCTATGATTCCATGATACTGCCTACTCTTTCCACTACAAGCAAGTTTTCATACTCCTGCACCAAGTGACCATCTACAAGCTCACCACTATGTAGCTACTTCTCTTGCTCTACTTTCTCCAGCAGCTGCACCAGTCCTGGGACAGAGAGATAACCACATCACACAATACATATCTCCTTGTGCCCACAACACTTATCTAATTAATGCCACCAAATGTTGCAGTGTAGAAATCCTTTGAATTAACCTCTTCAGAGTTAGAAAATATATAGACACCTCACAAGTTGAATAAAATATGCGTGCATTCTGCTTCTCTTAGATTCTATCATGCCTGTGACAAAACCTTCCTGGCATGTTGCTTTATTTTGCAGCATATAGGTATAGAAAATGAAAATCAGGATTCTCACAGACCATCTGCTGCATGCTGTGGTTTAGCACTGGCTACTGTTTGATTCCATTTTATCTACGGACATTACTCACTCACTGCCAGCTTTACTCTTAGTCTCAGCTGACTCAAGAACTGCATTTTTCATGACTTCTGCTCCACCCCCCATCCCTATGCATCCATGAGAAAAATAACTACAGAAAACAGCTTGAAATTCTGCCCTGCAACTCTTCTTTGGGGCAGAGCCGGTGGGCCACCACCAGCTGAAGCAGGCACCCAGCCAACACTACTAAAGAAAGCTCATCAGTCATCTCAGCCAGAAGCCCACATCCTGTGTTACCCTGTGTCCCAATGATCCCACTCTGATATTCAAAGCAAGCCCTTCCTCTTGTCCTGAGGACAAGGCACAGAGCCATTTTATGGTCATATTTTCAGTTTGACCCTTCTTACAGACACACACACACAAAAGATTTGTCTCTCCCCCAACAATTTCCAGTAAGTGATTGCTACCCCAATCGTGAGGACACTTAACCAGGCACTGAATTCAGGACAAGAAAGGAAAAAACCCCTTACACATATATGGAAATTTAAGCAAATAAATCAGAATTTAACAAAACTCTTTAACCAGCGACACACAACAAAAATAATCTACAGATATAATAACTTTTTATTTATGTAAGCTGAGGATGTGTATTTGGCTCAGGACTTTTTATCCATGACTTTAAAGAGACTGACTGCAAATAATATAAAAAAATAAAAAATGTAAAATTAATCAATATTTTCAAAATTGTCACAAATTTTGAAAACACTTGTATAAATTCTGCAAACTTTGTGTACCCTTAAAGGGGCATAATTTAGTTACCATATATAATGATATTTGAAAATATTAGTACTTTACCCTAAAGTTTCAACATAGACATATTCATGATGACTGTAATTTCAAGAGGGTATCAAAAGTGATCATGGTTAGAAAAATATACATACTTTTGCTTCTGGAAAAAAAAAAGTCATTTGAAATATCCATCAAATAAAATACTAAATAAAGTCTCTCCACAGATTTTTTTCACAGTCCAAGATAAAATGTATATTTATACACAGCTTATGCAATCCGTCATTTTCAAGGTAGAGTCATAGTTTCACCAGTACAGAAGAACAAAACGTGTTATTGCTCTCCAGACTGTTGGCTGCACTCATGTGTGATTGTTTAGGCAAGCCAAAAGAGCAGAGCCATACAGTGATATCCAAACCAATCATAAGAAAGGTAGAGAAAATGCAGATGCACAAAAGCAAAGGGAATCACACAGATAACAAGAACATCAAGAGGAATAGTGACCAATAGGAATAGACATGAACTCTTTAGTAGCATGCAATAATTCCTACAGGAAAAATAATCCCACCACACTCCAAGTATTAAAAGGACACTTTCATGGTGCTTTTCATTAATTTTCAGAAGTAATATTAAAGAGTACTCTCTACTGGAAATAGCCTGGACTAAATTTGTTTCAGTGGATACAGTTTGTTGCTGTGCTTCAGTTCATGGCAGTGTTAAACTTCAGTTCCACACACACCGAGCAAAACAACCCCAAACTCTGAAGGTTTTAAAAGGAAGTGAGATAGGAAGAAATTTTCAAAAACATGTGCTTTCACTACCTGAGTGCACTGCAGTAGTCAACAAAGCAAAGGTTTGGTTATTACTTGTTAAAATGAATTCTGGTGTAAAGAAGGAATTCAGAAGAGCAACATGGCATTTGCAACAGTAACTGAAATTAAAGATACAGTGACACATCAAGATCTGACATCCTTTACAGTGTCCTTTAAAGTGTCAATAGACCAGTATCTTAGCTGCAACTGAAACAGAACAGAGGCAAATCCTAATGAAATAACCAAATCAAGAATGTTACAAAATTTCACAGTAATAAAGTCTAAGGAACTACTGAACAGAAAAAAGCATGAAGGATAATAGCAGCATATGGTTTACAGTTTTCACTTCTCAGTTTATTAATATTAGTGGTGCACTCAGCAATGCATAAAGCAAGGAAAGAAATTCTGTCAAAATTGGCAATTATCTACCACGTCAACACTTAATTATGGTCCTTGTAAACACCTAACTCCTTTTTGAAGTTAAATTGCAAAGAAAAGAACATTTACATATAATATATATGTATATAACCACAAAATTAAAATTAAGTTAAAACCTTATCAAGGAAATTGCATTTTGAGGAAAACATAATACAATATTAAATAGTACATGACCAAAGATGTTGAAAGCATTGTGATTTTCATGCTTTCTTCCTCCAGTCATTTTCCCCTGGATTTTAATAGACTAAATACTTCATTTCAGAGTAAATAAGTGGAAATATTATAGAGCAGCTCCGGTAGAGAATAGCTCCACTACTGAAAATTGCTCGAGGCGTGGTGATCCAGGACTCAGACTTAAAGCAAAAATAAACAGCATACAAGGCCACAGCAAAGAAGTGGCCAATCAGTACCATTGGTTTAGGAGATAACCTGCATTAAAAATAAACAGATAAAACACGTAAATAAACAGAATCAGAAAGAATTAACAAATTTCCATTTTACAAATACAGATCTCCACTCGATCACACACCCTTTTCTGATTTAGGCAGATCTGGTCCTGCCAACTCAACTGAAAAATACAAACTTGGTTCTCTTGGGCTGCTCCACACTCTGAATCCCCTTCTTCAGCACAGCCAACATACACTGCTGCTTTCTCTAAATTTCTAGTACTCTTTGTCCACCTTATCTTCTTCCAGAGGAATATTTTTAACAGCCTTTTCAGTTTTAGCTCTCAGTCCAAAGGGAGAGAAATACAAAAGCACACATTCTCCTATATTCAGCAGTAGGATTTACTGTGCATTCACAAGTTTCTGAGGGGCCATTCAAACACCTTTACAGCTAGAGATTTCCCTGTTCCTTACAGCTTTTTATGGGAGGCCTCACCCAACACTACTCTCAGCTTGTCAGGTAGGAAACATCTCCACCAGCTGCTCTGCTGGTGTGGACCCCTCTACCTCATTCTAATTCCTGTGCCACCTACACTAAGGGCCACCAGCTTTTAGTGGCCTTTTTTACACAGAAAAAAAAAAAAAAAAGAAAAAAAAAAAAGAGCACTTAAAGACACAGGTTCTAATAAAGCTCCAACGTTTAGTATAACCTTAAAATCTAGGCTCATGTGGGCCATTCTCCCTGTGATGAGCCAGCTGATGGGGAGCAGAGCAGATCTCACAGGAGCTCACAATAACCACTGCCAGCACAGTGAACTTACACTGAGAGCAATCCAACAGGACCTGAGACACATTCTCCTCCAAGTCTGAAGTAATGGAAACACGCTTTCTTTAGCTGATGCAAGGAATCTACAAAATTAATTACAATGAATAAAACAAATATAATCAACACATACTGAAACATTTTTCTGTAGCCACAATACTGATATTAAATCCAGGACTTTAGTAGCTGTTGTTCTGTTCAATTCAGCTGGACTTTAAGCTGCTTTTATTTATACAAAGCATAGTCTTACAGCATATTTTTTTATTAACTGACTATTGTTTTCTTTGTTTTGGAATTTTTCTTTGGTTTGTTATTTAGTACTAACTCCAGACTTGCCTTCACATTGCTAAAACTCTGTCTAAGAAACTAGATAGAGAACATAAGAAAACTTATTAAAATCCTTTGATTGATATATTTTTAACATACAACAATATACACACACACAGACATGGACATCCACTTCCCAGTCTTATTTATTTACCAAGTTGTAATTAATCAGAGGTTAATTACATCTTATATAACATATCTTTAAGATATATTTACCATCTGTGGCAGCAAAGAGTTCATAAAGTGCCTGGGCAAGAACATTCACTACAAAAGAATGAGACTTTTTTCTTGACCAGTAAAATGTTCTTTTTGCCTGAAAAAAAAAAAAAAAA
>WEKY01061476.1:84257-164741 GCA_013390045.1 Picathartes gymnocephalus
AAAAAAGAAGAAGAAGAAATATTTCTGTCAGTAAATACAGACAGAAGACAAAAGACTCCCAAAGAAGTGAGGTGGCAAGAGTCATGCTCATGGCCTTGTAGAAGGGATTTAGTGATATGCTAGATTGATTCCAAGCTAGGTTATTAAGGAATTCCAGGAACTTGTTGAACCAGTTATCCAGGCTCCTCTTACCTTAAATATAGGGGGGAAAAAAGGTAGTTCCAGAGCATATTTCATCTCATCCTACAGCAGGTATCTGGGATACAGCTGAAACTTGAAGAATAACGCTCAGCTCCCTCAGTTGACTGATAATAAATAGGACATGACTGGAAGTCTGAGATGACTAGCTGAGATGAAAGTATCCACATGTGGTCAGGTAAGTCCTGAACTGTCCTGACATTCAGGGTTCCTCTAAGTGCTTCTCAATTTTGAAATACACTTTTTGAATCATCTACTTGTAGTCTACAATTATACTACCTGTAATTTAGCCAAGACAATATGCCTAACTTCATTAAAAGCAGTAAACAGATAAATAAGAAATCTTATTATCTACTCATCAGAATTTTGGGACTAAGTATCACTGAAAAAAATAATCCTTGCATGAACACTGATGGTGCAGATCCTTAGAAAGCAGGATGCCTTCTAACTTACTACTCAGATTAATGCAGCAGGAAAAGAAGCCAGTGGAGGCCGAGATGTCTCTTGAAAGACTGGGTACACAAGCTCATTATCGTCCAAGTTCCACTCACACAAGCGTAATGGTTCAAATCCACCACGTTTAGGATCAATCTGGTTACAAATACACTATTAAAATGGGAATATCAGGTTATCCTAGCAAAGCATCCTGACTAGACACAGCACACCAGTTTCCTTAAGTAAAATACAGCAGGCCGGTGTGCAAAGTTTTGAAACTGCCTCTTGACACATAGTCACAGACCACAGCTCCACTGGTGAATGCCTGATTTCTGATTATTCTAGCCAAAGCTTTGAAAACTGCTATGCCTCACCAATAACTTACTTGTCCCTGAGTTGCATAAAACTTAGATGTGTGTCACTAAATAGCAGCAGAAGCTGTCTAAAATAAATCTAAAATAAAGAATCACCTTAAGAACATCAGAATCTTCATAAAGGTCTGGGATATCTTGGAGCAAACTTCTCCATATTTTAACATCATTTAAGATAACACTCATTCCTCCACCAGTTAGAGGGTGTCTTATATTATATGCATCTCCTAAAAGAAGAACACCTAGGTAGAAAATAAAAAACATTAGCACAATAAAAAACATACTGCACAATCATTATGTAATCTTAAAATTCAAATCCTCTATTAAAATAATAAAACTTATTAAGAATTCATTCCCACAAGAAAATAAGATGTATAACAACTAGAAATTAAAAAAAAAAAAACCACCACAAAGTATGTCTTTTAATTTAAAGGCTTTAAACGGCTTTAAGAAATCAAGGTCAAACTATTTTTTCCCTATAGGTATGTCTGTTCATGTATCAAAGAACACACTTTTTAAGTTAATTTCTTTACTTTCTTATCTTTCTTTTCTTAAAAAGGCCACACTTGTATAAGCTTGAGCAAATGAGTAAATTAAACTTAAGATAAAACAGGCATTAATTTAATATCTGGTCAATATAAACATTCCAGTTTTATTATGCCCAAGGTACACATTTTCAAAGTATTATTTTTCACAGGAGATTTATGAGACAGTTGTATTGATCAACAAATATACATCTATGACAACAAAGTCCTATGCCCCAGAAGATGTTTATAATGCCTTTTTCCTTCCTTTTGTTTCATAATACACACCTTTCTTGTTTACAGCTGAAGGAGGCAAGAAGCTGGCTGGCATAGTCCTTAAACGATCATTCTGAACTGCTATTAAGAACGGTTCCTTTAAGTGATCTGCAACAACCAAATATTTTAGTTACAGCAGTTAGACAAAGTCACAAATAATTGGCACACAATCCATTTTAATCTCTTTTTAGAGACATCACAGAATCATAGAATGGTCTGGGTTGGAATGGGACCTTCAAGATCATGTAGTGCCAACGCCCTGCCATGGGCAGAGACATTTCTCTTAGATCAGGCTGCTCAGAGCTCCATCCAATCTGGCCTTGAACATCTCCAGGAATGAAGCAGCCAAACTTCCCTCAGCAACCCATTTTAGTGCCTCACCACCCTCACAGTAAAGAATTTGTTCCTAGTATCTAATCTAAACCTTCTCTCCTTCTATTTGAACCCACTCCCCTTTGTCCTGTCACTGATGCCCTTGTCAATAGTCCTGCCCCATCTTTCCTGTAGACCCCCTTCAGGTACTGGAAGGCCACAATCAGGTCCCCCCAAAGACTTCTCTTTTCCAGACTGAACTAAACCAACTCTCTCAACCTCTCTTCATAGGACAGGCTCTCCATCCCTCTGGTCAACTTGGTGGCCTCCTCTGGACTCATTCCAACAAATCAATGTCCTTCCTGTGCTGGGGACCCCAGAGCTTTATATAATCCTTCTGAATTGCTAACCTCACAGATGTGGACTGTGTGTTGTGTGGCGTGGAACCAACGAAGGGTGAATGGTTCCTGAAACAGCGACTGTGCACGTGGAAAAAGCCACAGAGTTCTATGAATTAAATGAAATGTGTCTCTTTTTTTGACATATTTAAGTGTGACAATTCTCTAGAAGTCCTTCTAGACTTACCAGGTAGTTGAGGATGAATGTTCTCAATCATGTACTCTTTTAAATTTTTTGGCATTTCCCCTCGAATATCAACAAGGACCCGAGTTTCAGTTGAAGAAATCTTATAGACTAGCACTGGACTTGTTTTAGCTAAAACAAGTTCAGCATAATTAGCTTTAAACTGTGATGCATCCTTAAAAAGGAAAGAAGGGGAAGAAAGATTGAGATTGATTAATGAAAGGGTATTAAACATCAGACATACAAAATAATTTTCTAAAACACTTTTAAATAAAATCCTGTATCGTATTAAGTTTGTGTTATTATTCTCTTAAATGTAGAAGTGTTTTCAAAAAAAGTTCTGAATTTCAGTGTAGCAACAATTCTTTTGTCAATACATTTTAGTATTTACTAGAATCAATAACGTATCCATTTCATTTCAATATCTCACCAATATTTAATATATGCCATTGAAAACCTGTAAAGTAATCAATGTAGTAATTTGCAGTAAGATCATTTTGTTTTCTTTTCATAAAGAAAGCAGTGGGAGGGAAAGAAATCCCCTAGTCTAAATATAATTACTTGGAGACACCAACTGAAGACAAATCATAGGGCCCTATCTAATGAGGTCTTAAAGGAGATTCCAGAAGTAGAGAAACTTGGGCAGTGCTAACTGGGTTAGAGACCCAAAAAGTGCTGAAGTTTATCCAAGTTAGTGTTCCCAGTCTAGTCAAAATTCTGTTAGCTTCAGTTCACTCTCCCTTAATTATTTTTGCTGTTAATGCATCGGTTGATCAGCAGACACAGAGGGAAAGATCCAGACAGGATTTCTACCTGGATTCTCCAATCACCCAGCTACCAACCTAGATTCCCAGTCCAAAACCAGGACACCACCTTCTCTCTTGAACTTTATAGGTCCTGAAGGCAAATGTGTACCTGGTTACAAGGTACCCCACCTTCAGGCAGGAGCACAGTTTGGGTGCTCTTCTGGAGCACAAAACATAGGTAGTTTGACTTACAGCTGCTATGATGACCTAAAACTCAAGATTTTTACTCCCTGAACAAATAATGCAACTACTGTCAAAAAAAAAGTGTCACCATCTTAGGTACCAGTATCCTAACACAAACCTGTCAAAACACCTATGTCCAGGGAAACAATTTTACCACTTGGATTCTAGGTTTACAATGGTGCCTACTTCTGATTCAGAGCTTAGAGCTACATAAGACATAGTACTAATATAAAGTAGGGTTATGTGTGCTATAAGAGGCTGAAATGTTTTTTCTTAAAAAAAAAAAAAAAAAAAAATCTATGAGCTGGTTTAGTGAGTCCAGTGTTCAGTTTACAGTAGTTATGCTGAATCACAGCCCGTTTTCTTAAACACTTCCTTGTTCAACTATGCTTAGGGTTACCCCTATACTCCACTCCTAAAATGAGAAATCTAACCTTTTACAACAATATCCACTTTAAAAAACAAAGCCAAAGCAGGCTCAGAGATACTTAAAAATGTTTTAAGAGTTGAAAATCTGATATGTAACTGCACCTAATACGTTAAGTCTGACACAGTAAGTTCAGCTATCCTAGAGCTGGGAATGAATATGCATCGCCACTTTAAGAGTTAAAAACATAGAATAAAATTTCCAAGCATTTTTCAAAGGGACACAAAAACCGACAGAACAACAGGATAAATACCTAAAAGCACAGTTCTAATTGATTCTGTTGGAAAAGGAAATGAACAACAACATACTCGGTGAAATTCAGACCCACATTAAGAAGCAGCAGCATAGTGGTTTATATAGTACTATACATAAAAGTTACCTTCAAAATGCAACCAACGAAATGGGATGAAACAGTAACTTTGTTGGATACCAAATTTTTCCTGAACTTGGAGAAAAGTCCATCAGCTACAACTGTAAGTGGAGCATGAAGTTCCTGCAGCATAAATTAAAAATAAAGATATGACACCGTCAATTTTGCTTCAGAAAAATGAGAAACAATTCCCAAGATCTCCTCTGCAATTGTAAATTAGATGCTTTAAAAAACAATGACTATCTAAGACGATCACAGGCCATATTTACAACATAAGTATTAAGAAATACTGTGGGGTTTGCCTTCCTCATATTCATACTTATCTATTTGCTACACAAGCCAATCTAACATTATACTCCAGCTTTTTTAGACATGCATTCAGAAAACATAGCTATGGGAAATGCACAGAAACCTGGATTAAAAAAATACAATAAAGAGGAGCATTTGCTCCCTTCAGGCTATAATGGTCTTCAGAAGAAAAAAGAAAACAAAGAAGAATTTCAAATTAAAGAACAATGCATAAGCAACTAAATAAAACTAAACCAAATGGTAACAAACTGACAAGCAGTAAGCAGGCTCTTCTTTAAAAGACCAAGCAGGGAACTCTGAGCAGTTCCTAGTCTGTAACAAATAGTATATATAGACAAAATACAAATCTGAGTAAACTGATCATATTTAGCCTGAAGGCCTGTGCAAATTCCTAAGGTTTAACACATACATTGTTCTCGAACATAAGCAAATTATTTCAATTACTAAAACGTACTTTTATGCCTTTTACTTTTATGGTCATATAACAACATTATTATACTAGGAAGCATTTAAAGGTAGGTGTTTCCTTCTACCTACAGCTTTCTCAGTGTCAATGTGTTCAGTGACTGAACTTCAAATGACAATGATTTACAACAAGCATTAGTCCTTAGCTTTCAGTGATTTCATATGCTTGGCATAAGCAGTAAAAAATATTTCTCCTTTTAAGCTTTCAGTTTAAGACAAAAAAAGCACATTGTGTTTCATCAGTACTCCTGGGAAATCTTTTACTATGTATGCAAGCATCTGGTGAGTCACTCACTCTGTGAGTGGGTTCCTCTATGAGCATTTGCCACCAATATTGGAGTGAATTCATAAAATCATAGAATATTCTGAGCTGGGTGGGAATCACAAGGATCATCAAGTCTGACTCCACTTGGTCACACAAACCTTAACATCTTTTGCTGTGTGAAGGGAAGTTGGACAAAATCAGATGCAAGTAGATGTCAGCAAAATAAAACATGTTTTATGGTGTCTGTGCTTATAGAAGTGAGCTCCTGAGTAGAGTTAACAAAACCTCTTTCCTATGGATTCCTAGCTTGGATGATTGCAAACTCTAATTATTCCTGCAATTAGACCAAAATCACCTGTCCATATCTTTCCTGCTGTCTAATGAGTGGAACATTCATGCCACAATTTTTCCACAGTCAACACAATAAACCTTGAGTCTATTCAGTTCCCTAGTTTTGAAAAATTTTATAAGTTGACCTTTAGCATACTAGCTAATTTGAACCTCTTTTAAGAGAACAAAAATCTCAGAGGTAATGTGGCAGAGAATGTAGGATGGTGAGAACAGAAAAACACAAACATACAACACAGATCAGCCTCCTTTCTTTATAAAACCAGGCTAAGGAATGTAAACAGGCTTGAGTTTAGGTGTTTTATTCAGGTAAGAGCTTACTAGATGTAAAAACTCACAGGCAGGGAAACATAGTAAATAGAAATGTTTAATGGAAATTTCTTATATACTAGATTTCTAAAATCAAAAGAGATCTAAGCCAGAAAATTAAACAGCTCTTTACAGCCACAGAACTTCAGCATTCAGAGCAAAACATGAATCTGTTTATCCCCAGTACGAAGATAGGAAAATTAAGGCCTTTAGAACAACATCTAGACTTTCAGGAAAGATGCAGGCTAGAACACTGGTCACCCTACTGCTAGTCAAAAAAGTCACACTTAAAATTACAACATCCATATGTGTATGAAGCTTAAAAACAGAACTCAAAACAAAATATGAACCTTCCCCTTCTACCCCTCAAACAAAACAAAACAGCAGCATGTTGCTGGATGATAACGCCAATTGAAGTTGGGAAATAAACCCCAACAAACACCCTTCCCCCTGCAAAAAATCCTCCTCTCCAAACTCCCTGTCTTTCCCATACCCATGATTCAGTGGCTTATTCTCCTACAGTGGATTTCCTAATATGGTTTCATTCATATTACATGACAGGTAAGACAGACCAAGGAGAGGACTTGGAACTCACTCCTCCTCCAGCTACCTCAAAAGGGGTCAAGGATGTTGTTACCTCTCTGCTCTCCTACAGCACTTAGCTGTCAAGTGGGCTGAAATGGCACGTGCCCTGAAGGGGCAGCTTGCTCCCCTACAGCTTTGGCAAATACTCTTGAAAGGCTCTCTCCTGTATGGTTCTATGGCACCAGTCCCATTTCTAAATGACTTAGAGATGGAAAGATGTTGTTAATAATCCTCAGAGCAGGATCTTCCAGCTACTCAGGAACTTTCTCCATCTAGTATGGAGGGGAGCAGGGCATAGGCAGGAGATTCCCATCTTTCCCATTAGAATACATAACTTTACATAATTTTATATCTACATAACATCGACAAAGGAACTTCAAAGTCCACAAAGAAGATTACAAATTTGGTTTTCCTGGAGAATAGTTCCCAGAACTTCAGTACAGGTGTTCTACCAAGACTGGTCTTTCCCAAATTTTTTAAGTTCATGCAGTTTCATAGCATTTAGCTGGCAGTTTAGCATTAAAATATGCCAGAATTCTCTTTCTGTCATCCAAGAAATGACCAGACAGAGCTTTCTCTATGAATAGGTAACTTTCTCATTTTCAGTCCCTCACTAGATGGTGGAAGTGTATGTATAAATAAAGACCACTACATGCAGTAGAGGCACAAATCTTAATATAGTTTTTCTCACCAGGAACTCTCAGAAGATTTTAAACTCCAGACATATGAATAATGAAACAAATAATGAACTGGATTCTCCAGGGAAACTGAAAACAGAAGCTGCATAAGAAATTATAACAAAAATTTCCATATTCCCAGACTGTATGCACTAGAAAATAATCTCCTTTTATTAAATCTTTCACTTTCTTGATAACTGCATTATATCTGTACCAGTGCTCTGAAATACAAGCTTTTTAAAAATTGTATATATAAAGCAACCCTCAATTTTCTCAGTAGTTTAACAAGGATTGTAACAGAAAACTCTTACCTTAGTGTCTCCAGTTTCTTTGTCCTTGTACTGAACACCCACAACACAGTCATCTTCCTCAAGTAACTGTAACACAGTCCCTTCAATGAATTTTGCACTGAAATGAAATAAAGGGGTTAAAACAGAAGAGGATTAATGATGCCAACATTTCAAGGCACTAGACACAGAAAGAAAACCAAATTTTCAACAATTTTATCTCTGCCAATATAGTTTAAATTTTGCAAAAAAAGTGTTCTTGAACACTTTCTGAAGCCACTTTAAATGTCACAAAGTGTTGGTCATAAATTTCACTTTGACATTATCTTTGGTTTGATACCTGAATATTCTAAAAACTATACTGTTTATCATAAACACCCTGCCACTTAGCAGAGTCCCCAGCTGCACCCCATGGCCCAGTGAGAGATGCTGAGATGAGTTTCACACCTAATAACGGTCAGAAAATAGGCAGCTGACTGAGTCATCCCTGCTAAATGCTAGGAATTGCTGACAGTGCAGGTGAGACCTAACTCCGAGGAGAATTAAAGAGCAGGATCAGCAGCACTTAAACTTAACATGAACACTAGATAAAAGTCAGGCACATAATTCTCAGAGAAGTCTAAACTAACCTAACCTGTTTAGGACGCAGATATCTAGCTTGTCACCTCAGGAACTCAGGATAGAGTTTGTTTTTTTTTTCTATTTTTGCTTTTAAAGTTCTGCTAACACTTATGTTCAGGTGGAGCAGCCCTTGTTTCTATCTCCCAACCAGAGCTATTCTGGGCTCAGAAATTAAACCATATTCTTTGTTGAATCTGAGCTGTTAGTCCTGATTACAGCACTTCAGACTTAGCAGCTCAAAATGGGACACTCTCTCTCTCTCTTGAAAATATTCCATATTCAGATGGAATTCCACAACTTGAAGAACTGAGCTAAAGCTGCACATGAGAACACAACAGCTTGCAATTTTAGGCTCTTAGAAGGAATACAAGCAGTTCAATTAATGTTTTTTTTCCTGTCATCCAGCACAGACATTTCAGAGCAGATTGTGATTGGCTTAATTTGCCAGGCAACAGGCACATTGGCTGTATCAAAATATGAATGGTTATGAGTGAGCACACAACAGAAACCTCAACAGCAAGGGAGTGCAGTAGCATGCCAGGGAATCAGTCTTGCCGATCCTATCGGCTTTAAGTTTCTTCTATAGTTGTTATTTCAGTTACTTGTGTAAGTGCTCACTTTTTCTTCTGGTTCTCATCCACTGTGAGTTTATAATTATATATAATTAGTCTATTATTATAAACCAATGATGCCCTACCTCTTTCTGCTGCAAAAATAACTTTACTCATCTGAAATACATTCATATTGCCTAGTGCTTATAAAGAGGATATGCTAATCAGTAATAATTATCCCCTATATCTTCAAAAGCTTCATAATAAAAACCAAAATCTCCTGGCACTATTAAGAGTTCTTGATCTCTCATTGCACATAAGCATACAGTTTTCTATGCCACAAATTAAGTGGCAAGCAAGCATGAACAAAACAAACATTCAAGAGAGTGTGGAAAATGGAAAGAATTTAATTCAAGTCACAAACATGATTTTTGCAAGTTTTTGCTTCAAAGACTATGTACAGCTACTGGAGTTTTTCCCGCAAGTTGAGCACTCAGATGCCCAAATTTCATTGAACTTAGAGCCTCAACAAGGTTTTAGCTTTCAGAGCTAGTGAACAGAGTCACCATTAATTTTAACTGTACTACAGAACTGCTATCTTTAGTGTCACTTTTAGTAATTCATATGATACAACAAATATGAAAGGAGAAAGCAATTTTCCAGCTGAGAATAAAGATGTTAGGTAAAAATATGATAATGCCATATATCCCTTGTAAAGGGGACATATGGCATTATGATACTCCTAGGGGAAAAAATTATTTAGGGGGAAAAAAAGAAAACACAAAAAAATACCACACAGAAAACAGCACCTAGAATCTATTCTATTTTAATAAAAGTTTACTTCTCATCTCTTGTACAGAAGAAAGAAAACACCAAATTTTTCATTATGAAAAGAAGTTGACTTCAAGATTCTGAAACATACAAGGTGGTAACTGGAATGAGCTACCTCCGTTTAGTGCTCCTTTTTAGTTACTTTGTCTCACTTCTTGTTGTCAAAAAAGAAAGCAAAACAATGTGCAAGTGTAAATGCTTGATTTCTATCATCACTGATAACATCAGTGGAAAAACTACATGCTACTGCCCAGTGCAGGAGGGTTGGACTACATAACCTTTAAAGGTCATCCCTTCTAGCCCAAACCATCCTGTGATCTAAGAAATTGCGCCAGATTTGCCACTCATACCTTGTCCAAAGAAGTTCTGTGCACTACTCACCAAGTCACTACTTGTGGTAAAATGCCAAACCCAAGAATCAGCAGAAGAGAATCAACCCTTCACCTGTGAGCTATTCTCTCACACAGATGGGTGAATACCTTGCCTAATATTTAAAGCCCATACTCCCTTAAAGATTAAGTTGTCCCAAAGGGCGATATATATATGATGTGTATGTAACTTATGAAGTTGTCTACAGAGAGCCGAGTAAGTAACTACAGCTGCTACTTTCTCTCACTCTCGCTCATCACAGCCCTCCATGTTGGGACAGAGGGAAATGGTTAAGGAATCTCATGGAAATGATGGGAACAATGCTTCTGAATCTCTGGATCCCAACTGTGCTGTCCACAACGTGACTCACTTGGGCTCTGCCATAGCTGCCCTTCGGAGACCCATGATAAACTGGCCATGATGAAAAGATCTTCCACTGGCCACGCATCCATCTTCAGATGTTGGATAAGGAATCTCAACCTCCAACTTGCTCTCTAGGTCATGAATTATGTAACCATTTACTATTTGTGAATCAATACCTTCTACTGTATCTGCAAGATATAAACCGACAGACGGGTTAAAACAAGTCTTTAGGAAAGCTTAATTATTTATTAAAGCCATTTCTTTACATAGGGTCCAATTTTCTCAAGCAAAATACACGTTGAAAGAAGAGTATTTTCAAAATAGCAAACTGGAAATACACAAACGATTTTAATTCAAATGTTAAGAGCAGATAATGTGTTTTTTAAATTTTTTTCCTGAAGGCATGCTTTTACTAAATACAGTGTTGAGTGTAGTAACTCTTATGTTACAGATCTATTTACATTTTGAAATGTACCCACCTTCAAGACCCAAGTCTCGAAGAGCATTAAATCCTCCAGGTTGCAGCAATTCTCCAACTATCCTGTCAGGTTCTTTCAGATCCCTCTCTATCACAGTCACCTTCCTTCCATCTCTTGAAAGCACTGTGGCCAAGGAAGAACCAAGGACACCTGATCCCACAATGATAATTTCTGGATCATATTGGGGTGACAATGTTGTATTTGGAGCGGTCTCTGTCAGATATACATCTGAGAAGTTCACTTCTCTTTTACCCTTTAGAAAACAAAGCCAACAAAGTTACATACGCCAATGGATCTGTACCATAACCTTGTCAAGAGGGTTGACTTTGGAGTAGCTCTACTCTAACCCAGAGTACAGAGGGTGCATTGGTAGTTGGAAGGCATCTTGCAGTTTAGTTTTGTTCAAAATTGAATCTGTCATACTCTAGAAGGCAACAAAAGCACAACAAGTAGAGAAAAAAACCAACACCACTACAAACAATATCAAGACCTTTGCTTAAATCTGCCCTGCTGGTCAAAGACAAACAAAACTGTCAGGGAGACTGGAAGCTGCTACAAAAAGCAGTAAGAAAAGGCTGTCCCATATTCTTGTCCTATAAAGTAAGACTGATACCCTCATGCCACTGAATCACTCCAGCATGGAGGCCTTAGCACTGTACAATGAAAAAGGTATAAGATCTAATAGAAAATGTATTTCTCTGGAAAACATACTCCTTTTTAATTATACTCTAAGTGAACCTACCTAACTAACAAAATAGCAAGTTATGGTAATATTCAGAATGGAAAAGTGTCAGCAGAAGCAGCTGCCTGGGAAATGCTTTTAAGAAGAGGTCCTGAAAAGAAAACTCATCCAACATCTAAAAGTATAAGCAAAATCACCATTTATCTACATTTAAAGCTGTTAAGAATTGACATATATTGTATTGGATATCAGTTAATACAAAAACTGGTATCTTAAACCAGCTCTGTTATAGAACCTTCCCAACAGCATCTAATCACATACACTTCAAAGTGAAAAATAATTTTAAGGGCAACTCCAGTGCAAAGCTTCAAGTCTTTTCTCCAGCTGGTAGATGACAATTCAATTCAGCCTTTCACAAATGCCTCAGCACTGCAGTGCTGACATTGGTAAAAATACGATTGCATCAGTGAAATACACTGACACCACAAGATGTCACCCTAGGTTTCTAGCGGCATAGTGTCATGTTTGTATCTACAATATATCAAGAGAGTGCAAAACAAACTGACTTCTGGTAGCACAAGAAATTAGTAAAGACAGGCTTTAAGAGAAAAACAAAATAAAAATCAAAAGCCTTTGACTTGCCGCCAAAAACAGTTTCATGTTCTTCTGTGGGAGTGGTCAGTGCTCACGTGAAAATGCCCAGAAGTACACAGGAAAGTAGCCAAATAGTGCTGCCCACAGATGTACTGGATATCTATGTCCAGTTCATAGTCTTGGATGGCAGGACTCCAGCTAAGCTCAAGGTACCACACAGAGCTCTCCATTTGTCCCACAGCAAGGCTCATGCAGGGCTCAAGGGAACAGACTGACTATCTGAGTGAGTCCTGTACCTATTGTACAAGCAACAGGTCCCAGTAACCAACTGCAGTTGTATAAACAAATATGCTTTATGCATAAATATTAATAAGCTCATCAGAGAGTTACATAATGGCAGAGGTTGGAAACAGTTTCTGGACATCATCGGGTCCAAAGCCCCTGTTCAAGCAGGCTCAGAGCAGACTGGCCTGGGTCGTGTTTTGGATACCTCCAACAATGGAGATTCTTCCACCTCTCTGGGAAATGTTGCAGTGCCCAGTCACCCTGACAGTAAATAGTACTTCCTGACGCTCAGAGCAAACATTCTCTGTTTCAGTCTGTGCTCATCATCTCTCATCCTGTTATGAGGCATTGATGGAAAAAGCCTCGGCGCAGCCTTCTTTGTACCCTCCCTTCAGGTATCTACATACATTGATGAAATGATGAACCCCCTCAGCCTTCTCCTCTCCTGGCTGGACCGTCACTCAGCCTTTCCTCACAGGAGAGATTCTTCAGTCCTTCATCTCTACAACATGACCAGCAACTGAACATATTTTTCTGCTACTATAATAATGCTTTAGTCCAAATCTTTCTTAATATATATTTGTTTTGATGCTAGAAAACCCCTGGTCTATCACTTAAGTAAGTTTCACTCTTTCTTTTGCCATCGAAAATTAACACAAAATACGACAAATCAAACATCCAGCATCTAAAGACAAATCCTGTCCACCCCTTTCTTAGCTCTTTTCCCTGATTCCCTGACCAGGGCAGAGGGTCAGTGGCCAGAGGGAAGAGCAGCAGGACCTTGCACCCCATGTGCCACGTCTGAATCGAACTTACCTTTCTGGATTTGGGTTGTTCAACTTGTTGAGACCCCGGGGTGGGTTTGGCCCAGAAGAAGCCAACCAGCGGCAAAGCTGAGAGCACATCAGAGAGCACCTCCAGGTGTGACTTCTGCTTCTGCTGCTGCCTGGGCCCCCTGAAGTGGTACCTGTACGACAGCACCAAGCCGAGCGAGAAAAACACCAGCACGGAGAGCAGCACCTCCTTATTAGCATAAGTCATGAGGTCTCCACACTTTTTATACACGTAAATGAAGGAGGCGATACCTAGAAAGGTCCACATCATGAGGGTCACTGATCCCTGTTGTTGCTCCAAAGCTTCACCGTCGATGGATGCTGCCGAAAACAGGGTTTCGTGGAAGGGATGAAAAAATGTATCTATAGAAAAGCCACGATTTCCCTTCCAATGGAAGATAGGGAGACTTCAATAGAAAAACAAGGAGCCTCAGAAGAGGAACAAGCTCCACCTCGCCAGGCTGCCACAGGAGCCTGGACAGAGGTTCTGAAAATCGGAAAAAAACAAATCTCTTCTCAAGAATCCCCTCCCGGACACGCGATGCCGGAGGAGCTGGAGCTCGTCCCACCGCCCTCCGGGTCACCCCTCCGCCGTGCCCAGCCCCGCTCGGTGCCGGGACTCCCCTCCGCTGGCGGCGGCGATGCGGCCGGAGCCCTCACGCCCAGGGATGAGGCAGCGGCGCCGCGCGCGGCGGAGGGAGGACGGTGCACGCCCAGGGGGGCGTGGCTGATGCTCTGCTCTACCTGTCCGCGCCAGGGCACCCCGCAGCCGCCTCACGGAGAGAAGATGCGGTGCCGCCGCCTCCCTCCTTGACCCGGTCCCGGCGGCCAGCGGCGCCTCGCGGCAGGAATGGGGGCTGTGTGACGGAACGAAGGGCAACAGGCGCGAATGGCGGAGGCGGCCCGCAGGAGGGGCGGCCCCGCGGCCATGCTAATGAGTAACGGCCGCCGCCGCCCCGCGGGTACCGCGCGCCGGTGCCTCAGCGGCGCCGGCCAATCGGCGGTGCTATGCCGAGATGGCGCTATGGCCGCCGACCAATCGCAGCGCCGAGAGGGCGGGGCTTGCGCCCGCCGGGCGATGTGACGCGAAGGGCGGGGCGGGGTTGCCGTGGTGACGCGTGAGGGGCGGGTCTGCTGAGGGGCGGTGGGTAGGCCGAGGGCGCAGGGCGGCGGTAGCGGTGTGTCCCCTGCTCGGGGAACACGAAAGAAAGCAACACCCCCATTGGAGAAATCCTAGAATCACAAAAGGGTTTGGGTGGGAAGGGACATTGAAGGTTATCTAGTTCCAACTCCCTGCCAGGGTGAGCAGGGACACCTTCCACTAGACCTGGTTGCTCAAAGCCCCATCCAGCCCAGCCTTGAACACTATCAGAAATCAGGTGTTTACAGCTTCTCTGGGCAGCCTGTTCCAGTGCTTCACCACTCACAGTAAATAATTTCTTACTAATATCTAATCTAAATCTACTCTCCTTCAGTTTGAAGCCACTCTCCCTTGTCTTGTCACTACATGCCCTTGTGAAAGGTTGCTCTCTGGCTCTGTTGGAGCCCCTTTACACACTGGGAGGGGCTGTAAGGTCTCTCACAGCCTTCTCTTCTGCAGGCTGAACAACCCCATCACTCCTAGCCTGTCTTGATACTAGAGGTGCTGCATCTCCTCTGATCAACTTTGTGGCCCTTGTCTGGACTCATTCCCATGGATCCATGTCTGTCTTGTGCTGGGCTCCCCACAGTGCTCCGGGTGAGGTCTCACCAGAGCAGAGGGGCAGAATCACTTCCCTCAACCTGCTGGCCACACTGCTTTTGATGCAGCCCAGGATGCAGTGAGCTTCCTTTTTTAGCGTTGAACTCCTCAAGGTCACTAACCTGTGGTCCTCCCCTTTCTCCAAGAGGAACTTTTCTTGGGCTGTGTACTTGTTGCAGTGCAACAATATCGAGCCTGTCTGTCTCTCACAGTATAACAACATTTAAAAGTGAGGAGCCTGTGAAACATGACAGGACTCCACTCCAGGAGGAACTGGTGAAAGAATAATCAAAACCAATCACATCCAGATGGAGCTAAAGGAGATGAGATCTTTGCAGTGGTGAAATGGAGTCGATTTTGAAGAGGGGAAAAACATCTGGTAGCTTCTCAGTAAAATGAGATTAAACCAGTTTGAGAGTTTTGAATAAATCCAGGTGAAACTGGAAGCCATTAAGAGATGGGGCTTTGGTTCATTCATCAGATCAGTCAGATCAGGCTAAAAGTAAAAATCCTGTGAGCTAAAGAGATCCAACACAGGTTTTTCTACTTGGTAACAACATGGGTCTCATCCAACAGTGATGGTTATTCCCTCAACAATGAAATGAATTCTAGTGCAGCAGTAGCATCCAAAATCATAGACATCTATCTGTAAAAACATGTTCACAGCAGGAGCTGCTTTTCCCCAGTTTGAACAAGGGCTATTACAGCTGTCAACAAGTTTTAAACCACTGGAGACGGAACTTTTTAAATACATCTGCATTTGATTTCGTATGTTCAGTTTATAAATATTCCTTGTGCCTGCCATAAGAAAACATGCTTTTTTCTTATGATCGAATCTCCACAGATCAAGTTAAACTGTGGATATTTCATACTAGAGACCAAACACAAGAAGAGCTATAGCCTTCAAGTTACTGGAACCAACACACACCTTCTAAAGACTAAGAAATGGAAATTGATATACATGACCCAACAATTGCTGAAAATTAATACCAGACTAATGCAAGTGCATAGTCAGAATTGTATCAAGGAGCAGAACAAGTGGAAGTGGCTAATAGAAAGAAGGATGGTAGATAAGGAAACAGACCAAACCAGAATTCTGTGAATGAAGATACTGGTATGATGATTTTAAGACTATTTTCTTCTTCCCCTTTAGTGCCAGCTACACGAAACCCTTCAACCCGTGAGGATCCTGCCTGATGCAGCTGTAAGGTTATTTTGGTTACAACAGGTATGTGTGAGTCACAGCAGAACATGAACTTTTTGTCTTGTCCAAGTCATCCTGTAGTCACTGTGCCTGAGCCAGAGCAGAGGGCAGCAATCCATGGAAGGTACGGGAAAGAGTAAGTGTGTTTCTCTGGTTGCAGGCTATAATTAGATCTTATTAGGTGATCAATGAAACTGCATGCTTATTTTCCTTGCACTCCAAGAAATCACCTTCTCTATATGAAATACTTATGCAAAATTTCTTTCAAGATTATGTAATTTGTGAGTCATTTTTATTGATACTTCTGTCTGGAGTGGTTAGTGCTGGGAACTGAGGCAATTACAGAATTCAGACAGTTGCATCTGCTCGAGGCTCGGATGCTATCAGTATATTTCTGTAGTTCCAGCCAAACATTGAAAATGGGTGTCTCCCTGCTACTTCTTCATTTATTCTCACTCTCCTTGCTGTGGTGAAGAGCTTGGCATATTTACATTTCTTCAAATGTAAGTTCACTGTTCTTGTGAAAGTTCTTCTTTCACAAGAAAAGAGCTTTCTTTTTTTTGCTTACGTTATTGTAAATAAGGTGGATATCTAGGTAGAGCTACTGATTTTATTGTTTTTAAATGCCATGACCTTATTTTCCAACTTTACAATTTATATGCATTCCTGAACATTTAAAATTTTTTTTCTAGAATGAGAAACGTCTTGTTTCATTTGTATTACCCAGTCAAAATGACTCCTGTGAAACATCTTTTAATGATTTAAATCTCACAGTGGCAAATGTGAAAAGGCTGAAGCAGGAATTTCTAAAATTTTATGACAACTTCAGAACGAGGAAACAAAGGCTCCCAAGAAGAGGTTCGAGTTTAGCAGTCTTTTCTTTTAAACCTTCTCCAGATGCAGCTTCACTCAGTAAAATGGTGTTTTCAGACTTGGGCAATCAGCAGTTGGCAGGGCAGTGATGTAATGTTGGGATAACCAGAAATGGTTGGCTGAATTCCAGGGTATAAAAAATAGATCACTTGGTTAAGCCTGCCTCTTGTGCATAAGCAGGCATCATTCTGAGCCACTTTAAGATGCAGAGCCATAAAACACATCCCTGGTTCCTGGTCACAACTGCCCCAGGAGCACAGGCATCAGGACCAATGTCTGCAGTGTCAGTGACAGTGTGTGCAGCATGAGACTGACCCTTGCTGTCCGTGGATAACACATGACAAAGAGCCTGGTCTCACTATGCATCCTTGTCATTAATTAATTAGTAATGGTCTTCTACCTGCACAGGTAGATAGACAGCAAGTCTGGTGTGTAGACTGAAAGACAAAAGAAAAATATCTGTTCTTGTGTTTCACTCATCATCATGAGAACCAGCAGAGCCTGGCAAATGTTTGGATGAGGGGTGGTAGGGGTCCTGATGAATGAGAAGGATGATTATATGAAACTGCAGTTACTCAGAATCAGAGATGCTTCAAGCTCTGAAGCAAGAGCCCACTTACATAAAAAGCTGTAATCATTGTGTTTATATCAGTGGGTGTGTGAAGGAATAAAAATCTGTTCTCCTTTATATGGCCATTTTATTGAGAGGCTGGGTGGTTAAACCAATTTTTTTAAAGAAGTAGTACAGTGCAGCTGGATATTTTCAAGATTTGTCACACTGAAGAACTCTGCAAGTATTTTCAGAATTATTTTAATGAATGTAAAAAAAAACCAGCTTAGTGTCTGAACAACAGCAAAAACATTATCAAATATATATGTAATGCATGAACTGGAATTATACTAAGAAGTTAAAAATATTATGCAACACATCATGAAAGTTCATCCTGATGACATATTGTATTTTCAAAGTGTACCAAGGGATGTTTAGCAATACTTTCTCTCTATTCCAGCAGGAACATTGTGAAATAATTTGTCTCTTATTAATGCATAATTAGGGAATTAAAGCCACTAGCTATTATGTTCTTATTAGTTAGTACAGAATATTTAAAAGGGTACCTAGGTGGTGACAAAGCTGTAATTCCTGGGGAATCCAGGCAGTAATTTAAAGTTATTTGGGTTTGAGGGACACAGGCAACACACAGGCTGTGGTGTAGCCAGTGGCTACATATCCTGTGGTGGCCCCAACAGCTGCACCTATAAGCATTTGTCCCTTTCTTGGTTCTGTTTTCTGTGCAAGGCTGGGATTATGCTGTCCATTTTTCTATCATTTTATCTCAGATTTCACATGGTGATTTATTAATATATATCAATATGTTAACCTCTTTTTCTTACTCTATAGAATCAGTGGGTGTTCAGCCAATGATACCCATAACCACAAGTCAGATGACTAGGATGGAAGGATGGAAAAGGAGAGGCTAACTCATTATTTTAAAAATTACAATCCTTACACCAGTTTGTGACAGTGTTTTGTGTTTTTCTCTGATTTTGATGATATGTTTCACAGACATTTCCTAGTTGTTCCTTGCTGAAGACAGAGAAGATAGTGATGTAGGAGTAGGGTTAATAGATAGCAGACAGGCTACAGATCATGAGAAAGGAAAAAGAGGTTGAAGAACCAGAAGACAGAGATAGGGTGGAGAATCATTTCAGCATTGCAGTGTCATTTTTAAAAAATGTTTTCCTCTTGAGCAGTTAAGCAGCACTGAACAGAAATGCAGCCTCTGTACTGTTTTGTCTCCACATGAAATCCAAACACGTTCCCTATGGACCCCAGAGGCTGCTTCACTCCATTGTTTGCTTGGTAAGTAGTTTTTTTCTACCTAGCTGGAGCTCAGGTTCACCCAGAAGACAATCACATCTTCAATATGCAGCAATGCTGAAGCAAGAGGTGCACTATGAATAGAAGAGCTGGGCATATTTGTGAATTCCTATGAGGTGGAATTGCAACTTACACATCAACAGTAATCCATCCATGCTCTAGAAATTAGGAGCAGATGAGCTCTGGTGGGCAGATAGGAAGGACAAACCAGACGATTAGAAGGGAACAGGAAAGAGAGCTTAGAAAATACTAAAAAAAAACCCCAAACAAACTTACAGGAATTAACCCACATCAACTCTGCTTTGAGTGACTTTATCCTGCTGCTGAGCAAACTTACTAGAGCACAAGTCTGATGAGGGAGCTGGGGGAATTTACCCTGAAAAAAAGGAGGCTCAGGGGAGACCTTATGGCTCCCTGCAACTCCCTGAAAGGAGGTTTTAACTAGATGGGAGTCGGTCTCTTCTCCCAAGTAACAAGTGATAGAATGAGAAGAAATGGTCTCAAGTTGTACTAGGGGAGGTTTGGATTGATTAGTAGGAAAAAATTTCTTCATGGAAAGGGTTGTCAGGCTGGAACAGGCTGCCCAGGGGAGTGGTGGCGTTACCAAACGTGGAAGTATTTTAAAGTGTAGATGTGGTGCTTAGAGACATGGCTTAGTGGTGGACTTGGCAGTGCTGTGTTAATGGTTGGATTTTATGAGCTTAAATTTATTTTCTAATCTCAATTATTCTATTCTATGAATCCCAAGAGAGTTAATTGCCACATACTAAATTCTGCATGACTTCATAACAAATAATACTGCTTGCCAATAAAAACCTAAATCATTTGACATCTAAGATAGGTGAAGTTTATGACTGCACATTGTAGGTTGGAAATGTCAGTAAGAATGAGGACAGCCTGTAATTATAGACCCAAGAGGGGCACATTACAGCAAGATGTCTGACCTACAAAACAAGGAGAGAATCTACACAGCTAGCAAATTCCATTTAGCAGGATTTTTGGTTGGTTGCTTGCTTGTTTTGTAAACTAAAGGTTGTCTAGAGTGTAGGAGCATGTGATAAAGCCTTCTGAAAATACATCATTTCAAGATTCAGATAAGTTTTTCCACTCAGTTATATATATTTTCTCTGTCATCCATATTCCCTGTTTCTTTTCAGTCTCTTCTGCATCTACTCTAATTTTTCATTAGGGGGTGCAGTTACTTCTTAATCTTCAGGAATTGGAAAAAGTACTCCTAAACAAAATACACTTTTGGATTTACCTCTAAAGTCCAAGCCTAATTTAGTAGAACTTAACATCTCTTCTTTCATCTCCTTGAAGATACTGATAATACTGATCTTTACAGTGATTCACCCTGACCAGATGAAGTGGTGAAACAAAGAATCCACTTTGTTCAGGTAACTCTTATTTTCTAAGCAAAAACTCTTAAGGCAGGATAAACACTAGTGAAGAGCCAAACACCAAACCAAAATATTTTTTTATGAAAATACATAACAAATACAGATCTAGAACTAATAAGATGCTGGGCTCACTGTCCCTGGTAAGATGCCCTAAGTCTCTTTATTTGTCAGAAGAGAACATCAGTCAGATGGGGAGGGTCTGACTTCCATTGCTCTGTGGAGCAGACCTAGCCTCGGTACTGCTAGTTGCTGTCTTCTGATCTCCTGATTTGGTTTTTTGTCTATCAAATTGGAATTCTCCTCTAACCTTTATGCTCCTAATGTTAGAATTTCAACTGCCTCACTTATGCTACATATTTGTCTTACCTGGTGAGGTTTCCATGGTTTTTTTTCTGACCTTAATTTTCTCAATAAAAGTGACTGAAATTCACTCACCTGTGCAATACCAAACTTGGCTTTGAATGGGAGACAGTGGAACCCCTGCATGAAAGGCTGCACTGCCTTCTCACATGCTGTTCTTTTACCAGAGGAACGTAACCTGTACCTCGGATGAAGCTCACTTAGTCTCTCTATGATGACTATTCAGGTTGCCAGAACCATGACTCAAGCCCAATTCACCCCTGCAATTATAGTCAGCTGCCCAAACTGCTGCCTTTCTCCACCCTTCATATCTAGATGGTGACTGCTGAATGTCCTTCTCTAGTTCTGCCTCTGCTCATCATCTTCCACATGTTTTTGTCAATGCCAAGTCCATGTTCCACAGATTCTGCTTTTCCTAGCTTAAGACAGGTCTCTGGCTCCCAATTTTGTCCTTCTGTGTATAAGATTGGGCTGGTTTTCAAGAATGCTGATGATCAGAATTAGGCTTACTGATGGTCATTCTTGGCTTCCTTTCTTCCTCTAGGGAGCAGCTGGGTCCCTCACAAGTGGTGTCCAGGGCAGGCGATGGACATCCTCCGTACAGCCATTGAAGAAGTTGGGCTTTGTAGAGCTGCTGCCTACTACAACCAGCTACAAGCACCCATGCTGGTGGAAGGCCAAGAGGACTCACACTCAAGCTAGGTAATCTCCCTTCTCTGACTTAGTCACTAAGAGCGAAGGAAAAAAACCTGGAGGTTGGCAGGTACATGGCAAGGACTGGTGGGATAAGCGCTGTCTCCAAGAGTGCTCTACCCATGGTAGAGTGTTGTCACTCTTTAGATGCTCCAGAGCCCCACCGTCAAAATGTAGATGAACATTCCTACATGAAACCCTTGTAGGAAGCACTTTAACAGTACTTACGGCCTTCTACAGGACTCTGTACTTGTGTGTAATGAGCTAATAGTCACCTCTTGTGGGAAAAGAGACCACGTCCCTTTCCTCCAGATCTGGAGTTTCAGCTACAATTACTGCATTTCCATTGCACCCTCTTGTGATAGATCTAACTCACAGCAGCTGCCAGGTGCCCAAATCTCCAGGATGACAGCAGAAGTAACCAGCAATCATCTACCTTTCAAAACGAGAAAGGAGTGCATAATAAGTACAAATACATTTCAGGGGAAATGTGAACATGAAGAAACATAAACACTGGATTTACCTGAAACTACACACATTTGCCTAAAGTTACCTAAGTTTTTTTAGCTGAAACTGGGATGATTTTTAAGAACACTTGTCGCTTTCAGCTTTCATCAAGGTTGGAATAATCCGTGCTGTATTGTTCAGAAATGTCAGGACCCTCAGGTTGAGCTTTAGATTCTTAAGGCAAACAATTATCACAGTGTCCTGATTACAGAAGTACTTCTCTACATCACATTCAGCACTGAGAAAAAGAGAATGGACCTGCATTGAAAATCAGCATCTAAAACAAATATTATTAGACTTGAGCTTTAGACTTTCTTGTTTCAAGCTCTCAAGATTGGAAAAAAATCCACACAAAATATCTAGGGCCAAAATGTAAGAAAAAGGGTTAAATGTGGATTTAAATACTGCTCTGTATGGTTCAGTCGTATATGAGCAGTGCTGGCTTAAGTGAGATCTGCAGTTTTGACTCAGTATCTTCCCCTGTAAAAAAGGGATATCTGTGGTTTTTACCTTTCCTATAAAGGCATGGGAACAAATTGTTAGGTGCTGCTGTATTTCTAGAACCAGCCTTTGTTTCCTATTATCTCAAAAGCTGAAGTGACTGATAGAATATTTTCAATTGTTTAAATCAATACATGTTATTATCAACTATTTTATATAGAAACTATTTCAGTTACTTAAGAATCCTAAAAACAACCGAGATCAGGCTGTCTAAGTAAAAACCACACTGGGGCTGGGTGTTCATCTCCAAAGGGTCCCCAGAAGCGCTGCCGTGTAAGTGAAATCTCACTGCAAAACCCTCTGCAGACCGACACAGGCAGATCCCATTTCCAGAGCAGGCTTTGCTTGTGGCTGGTATCCCCCTCTTGTGGACTTTTGCTAAATTACACACCAGAACTCCCATATTTTGTCTCTGAATGAGTCTCAGCCACACTTCTGCCATGTCTGCTAGTTTGTGATAGAAACAGGCCAAAGCTAGATGGGAGGATTTCGGTAGAGAAATTTAACTTATTTTAAACTTAATCACTAATTTCGGTTTATTTGGACTTCTCAATCTGTGCCTTCAGCTTTTTCTGCTTTTTTAGTTTTATTTTAACTGGTTGATGCAGCATTTTTGGAAAAACTTACAGGTGCTTGTGGTTCAGTTCACGCTTTATATATTTTTAGCATCGCAGGTCTTCAAAGCTCTCTTGAAACTTTATTCAATACAAAATGAGGGACTGGTATGGAAAGAGGCAACTGTGAAATTCACTAAACATGCATATCCATGAAAGTGTTGTAGCAAGAGCTATTAAAGCAGTAATTTTTGATGTATAAATGAGCACAGGAAGTGGGAAAAGTGAAATTGTTTCACTGTGGTATGTGGTATTGCTGATGATGATGGCAGAATGACCTGTGGGAATTTGTGTTCTCAAGGACAAAAATCAACCTTAAAAATAGAAAAAAAGAAGAGAAAAAGAGGTCCATACCTGATTTCTTAGACTTGAGTAAATGCTTTTCATACAGTATTTAAGATATTGATTGTGTTGAATTTGTCAAATAAATGACTGAGAAGTAACTGGATTGTAGCAGAGAAACACCTCTGGAAAAAAAAGTCCTGTGTGCCAATGGGTTTCTTACTCAAGCAGCTGTGGCTCAAAAGCAAGGGCTGCCAACTCGTCCAGAGTCATTCAAATGAGGAATAACGACCAGATATTTAGTGCTGAGTGTGATTAATGCCCATCCCTGGTGAAATGACAGAGACATGATTTTATGTCTGTAAATCAAACATTGTGTACATATTTTAGTCAATCACAAGCTATGCTTTTGTTCAACACAAGTAATTGAGTTAAATACAGAGGTAACTGGTTGATACAAGACGGTTTGTATTACATGTGACAGTCTAAATTACAGTGTCCCCTCCTGGAACTCAGTTCTATGAATTTGTATTCCCTCATGGTTTCAAAACCAGCTGTTTATCAGCTGGAAAAGTGTGAGAGGAAAGTGGAGCTAATGAATGAAGTAGTTCTCCTTGTACTCCTGAGATACCCTGTGAGCATCTATAAAATGCCAAGGGAATTAAATGAAATATTAGGAAAAATCCCAAACACAAAACCAAAGTACTTGACTGGTGCAGATTCACCTGTATATGTCAGATTTGATGGTAAAAGCAGACTAGCATGTGAGTGTTAAAACATCTATTTGAAAATGCTAGCTGAAAACCTTAAAGCAATATGCAGCTTTTCCTTGCAGAGGGAAAAACTAGTTTGTTGCTTCTTGATAGCTGACAGAATGAAATGCAGATAAATATGACTCTACCAGTAAAATGATTGGGAAAGGGGAGGGACTGCTTCCTCCATGACCAAGCACCTGAGCTGAGTTTGTAAAGAGAATTTTCAAAAATACAGTGACTGCAAAAAGATGAAAAAAAACCCCTGCAAGTCTGAAGCAAATGCATCAGAGTGTGGTGGTGCATCCCATTTTCCCCCCCACAGTCTCACTATATCTGAGAAATGTTTTTTAGGCCTTGACCTTGATGAGCAGCACCTGGGCTCAACTCCTCTTGAGCTTATCGGAAACACTGTCTGCTCCCAGGAACTAGTGCTGTCTAATGAGCTCCTCCTTTTTTAACAAACAACTTTGGAAACTTACTTTTCTTGCCTGAATAACAACCCAAGGGGAATAATATTTTCATTATCAAACTTTCAAAGAAGGTCACTGACCCAAAATGGGGCCAGGATGGAAAATTACTATGATGAAAGCCAGCTCTCTTGCAATCCTTATATACAGCGGTCCAAAGTGAGACCCTTGGAGCTCTCCTGGACCGCAGCAGCTGCAGATAGCAACATCCCTCTGAGTGGGGCCTTTAAGAGCCAGCAAACTCTCAAGTTTGCTAAACCTGAAGTTTGCTAAACTTGAAGGACAGCTGAACGATGTGGCTGATATCCCCAGACCTTAAGGCTCAACCCTTCACCCGCTGAGAAGATGCAAAGGCAGACACGAGTAATTCACTGAATTCAAGGGGAATTTTGCACAGATATACCTTGTACAGGCTCCTTTATGTCTGTGTGCATGCAAGTGTGAGTGTGCTATGGCAAGTGTACTAGGAATGTTGCTCTCCTAGATTCTTAAGTACTTCACTTCGTAAGCAAGTGAAGCCTGTAAGTAAGTTACTGTTGTGGTATAGTAAATCTTATATGAATCCTTTATCAAACTGTTTAACTTAAGTTATCGATTAAATGATGTTAAGTGCTGTTAAGTGCTGTTAAGGTTAAGTGCTAGCTGCTTAATCTTAAGTTTTCTTAAGTGCTGTTGGGCCCTTAGGCATTACCTGTTGGTCAAGTCTGGGCTCAGTTTAGTGTGGGGGCAGGAAGGTCTTCTATATTCCTTTTTATCTTACCCTTGCCTATCCTTTTCTTACCACTCCCACCCCTCCCTCAGCCTCCACGTAGATAGTTTTGGGTTTATTTTGTTTTGGATTGATTGATTGATTTTGGATTTTTGTTTGCTCTTTCTCTGTGTGCTTTAACCACCTGCTGAGTTAATAGAGTGTAAACTGGCCAACAAACTTTGTCATGCTTTTGCTTTTATATTATACCTGTTTTTTGCCAATATTTTTCCTTTGAAGGTGATTCTTTCCGTAACCTTAACACAGTTATTTGCAGCACAGAGGGACAAAGAAGAGCCTAGATCATCTACAGCATCCTTTCCATCTGCTCTCTATTTCGACAGTCTGAGTTTTGATGTGAAGAATCATAAAATCATAAAATGGTTTGGGTTGCAAGGGACTTTGAAAGATCATCTAGTCCAACATCTCATCTTGCACTGGGTTAGGTTGATCAAAGCCCCATCCAACCTGACTTTAAACACGTCCAGTGATGGAGCATCCACAGCTTCTCTGGATAACCTGTTGTTCCAGCATCTTGCCATCACTCTAAAATAATTTCTTCCTTATGTCTAAACTAAATTTACCCTTTTTTAGTTTAAAACCCTTGCCTTTTGTCCTGTCACTACACTCCTAGTAAAAAGTCCATCTCCCTTTTCCATATAAGCCCCCTTTAAGTATGGAAATGCTGCAGTGAGGTCTCCTCAAAGTCTTCTTTAGGCTGAACAATCTCAACTTTCTCAGCCTTTCTTCACTGCAGAGGTGCTCCAGCCCCCTGAGCACCCTTGCTGCCCTCCTCTTGACCTATTCCAACAATTTCATGTCTTTCTTCTTCTTTCTTGTACATCTAGAGTGGGATGCAGCTGGAGGTGGGACATCACCAGAGTGGAGGTAGAAAAAAAACCCCTCTCTCACAACCTGCAGGACACACTTCCTTTGATACAGACCAAGATACTCTTGGCTTTCTGGGCTGCAAGTGCATAGTGCTGATTCTTTCAGAATTTTTTGTCTACAAGTATCCCGAAGAGCTTCTCCATAGGACTGCTCTCAATCCCTTCACCTCCAGCCCGCGTTGATGTTGGGGATTGTCCCAGCCCAGGTGAGGGAACTTGCTCTTGGCCTTGTTGAACTTCATGGGCCCACTCCTCAAGGCTGCCAAAGTCAAGAAGATCTTCAGACTCAGTTGGACCAGATGATATATTCTATTTGTTGTTTTTAATATTTCGTTATGCACCCCACTGATATATTCTGTTTTTTCAACCAAAATATACTATTTTTTAAAAAATATTTTGTTATGCACACCACCTCTATTCCTATTGGCTGGTAGTTAGGATGGTTCAAGAGTGAAAGCAAGCAATGTGTTCCTGGATAACAGTTTCTGTGCCAAAGCTGAAGTGCTTCTGCTAAAAGTGATTATCAGTGACATGAGCCTTATTCTTCACTATTTACCAAAGAGCCAGACACAGGCATTAGGAGGGACTGAGAGATGAGCTCAGGGTGCTCTGACTGAAGAGCCAGTGGTAGCAGGACTGGGCAAATACCCTGCTCCTCAGGAAACTGGAGACAGAATTCTCCCCACTGCCCAAGCAGCCCTCCCTGTTCAGCCTACTGTACTGCTGACTGAGCTTTCCCTATAGTGTTGGTTGTTCTTTGGTCTTGCCAGACCTTGATAAACTGATTTATTTCCAGTCTGAACACAGACCATGTTCTGGCATTTGAGGAATCCTGGTCTGTAATTACGTAATGGGATGTAGCAATTCAAATATTCCTGGGAGATCTGGTCTGAGAATACAGTGCTGGGACTTTACTGAGAGTAACAAAGACAAAACGTGGTCATTAGAATCGTGTCAAGTAAGGTCTGTCCATTAACTTTCTCTGTGTGGGACGCCAACAGGCATTCCTGTTATTTGGAACCAGATCCAAAGAGAAGGTCCCGGAGAAGTCCTGATTTCACATTTAAAACCATGCAAGGATTGTTATGACAAGTAGACCGTGCAAGGAGCATTTGAATTAGTGGGCAATTCTGCTGTGAAAGAAGTCATTAGCTAAGGATGAAATGGTTTGGGGCGTATTCATGCTACTGTGCTATAAAGAAAAAGAGTTGGCTACATGAATAAGGGTGGTTTTTGTCTCCTCTACATCCTGTTCCCAAATACAGTTGATGAGCTAAATATTTAAAGATCAACTAATACCTTTAACAGAACTGATCTCACCCACAAAACTTCAGTTTCTCTGGCTCATGCTTTCAGTATGTTTTTTTCTCACAGATCAGACTGAACAGTTTTGCTCAAGTTTGTCGTGTCCAATGACATTTCTTGGCTAAAGTTTCCTCTTCTCTGGCAGCAGCAGAACTGTACTTAATGTTTAAACACAGTATGATGGCAGATTAAAATTGATGGCAGATTCAGCCCACCCCATATATGTGCCTCACTCTTCTATGGAATAAGTACCGTGATAAGACAAGTTGTATTTAGGGTCAGTCCATTTCTGGATTTCTGATTTAAAATGCTCTGGCATTAGCTGTGTCTTAAAGGTTTGGTGGATGGCCAGATTCAGAACAATTTCAGCCAACCAGATTTAATCTGTCACTGCATATGTGTCAAGGACCTAAAGGTGAATCTGCAGATTCAGGAAAATTCTGTTTTAATCTGATTTATTGTCATCTATGAAAACTTGGTATCACTCTTCTTTTTCTGAAGTAAATTGATGTTTTATTTTGTTAGCTTCTCACTGTTTGAAATTTTCCATCTAAAATAAGACATACAATTATATTTTTTCCTAAAAAAAAAGTCTCTCATTATCTCACAAGTGTCAAGTATTCCTATTTGTCAAGAATTCTCAAATTTTTTTTCTAACATTTTCTTTTGCATTTCCAACTAGCTCTGTAGAAGTTCCCATTATCTGAAGTCCTGCCTTTGCTGTAGCAGTACCAAATATGCTTGAGATTTCTGGTCCTTTTCAGACTTTCTGCTGATTTGCATTTATTTCTTTTCCAAATCTTTTCAGTTTCCTCACTTGTCTGCTGTGTCCTGATTTGCCTGCTATGGAGTTTGAGCAATTCTCCATTTAGTCTTATATTATACAACAGAATCACACGCATTGTTCTTCAGTGCTTGAGAAAAACCAGAAATGTAATGAGATGTTTTAGTTTACTTTGTGACCTACCCCAGAGCAAAATGCTAATGAAAAGTAAACTCTTCAAAGCCTTTCAAGGTTCATTGAAGAGTTTTGTATTTGAAATACTATTGACTAGTGTTATCCTTCCCACTCAAGTAGATCATCAAACTGCAAGGCCTTGCAAGGATTTTTTTATACTGGAAAAAAACCTGTTGATACAAATTGGATATGATCTTAGTATAATGTTGTTTATTTGCAAACAATGTGCATAAATCCTGTTTCTACTTAGGCAGAAGCAGCAAACTCTGGTGGGGTCTTTCACTGTAAAAGAGGGTGTGCAGGACTCCAGGGCTTGGTCCCAGGAAGACCAACTCTCAGCTTCTCCTCAAGGTCACACCCATAAGTCTTTCTTCTGCCTTTCTGCTGTTCATATTCACAGCTTCCAGGCCATACCACAGCCTCTCTTTTTTCAACCACGTAAACCTTTCTGAATTTATCTTCCTTAGTTCTGTGTATGCACATTCCTGTGCATTTGAAAACAGGTCTGAACTGAGAACCTATTGCACTGATCTTCTCAGGGAGATAGTCGGCAATTTCTGATGTTTTAAATTCAAAACAGCATGGCAAAAACACTATTTGAGCTTATCTTAGGAATTTTATAATCACAAATTAGTATTAGTCAGAATTTTTCCTTTGTACCCACTGTCTTTTGATAAAACTTACTCTGGAGAAGTCATATTACCAAAATAATCATTGTACACTTTGGTAAACATATCAGAAAGGTCAAAAAATTCAATCTCTGGCTCTTACATAAATCCAAAAGCTACCACTGGAAAGACAACCCTTTAATCAGACTTTTACTTGTTTTTCTGACTGGCAGTCTTTTTAATCCTTAGATGAAAAATCTAAGCAAGTGTTACAACACTTCATGAGACAATAGAATAGCTGGCAGATCCTAAAAATTTCATCACCCATGCATCAGACCCAAATAATGAAACATGTACAGTCAGTAAGGCTGTGGTTCAAAACAGCAAGCAAACATTAGGGAGAAAAATAAGAAGAAAGTGTATGAAGGAATCAGGCATCCACAAAGTTTCACATCATTAAGTAAGATTCCTGATTTTTAATTTTTTGGGCTTTTTGTACAGGTTATAGGAAAAATACAAGTTGGTCCATAAGAATCTTTAAAATTTTTTTCCTCAGCTGTCAAACTATCCCAATCTCAGCTGTAAAAATTGCAACATTCTCAGTGTGGAAATAGTAGAAGCCAAAATCCAATCTGAAAAGTTCCTGGAAGTATTGAGTACCTTTTTTTCCATCATAACAGCTGAGGTAGCCTTTTCTTGATGTATAGAGGCAACCTGAAAATTGTTTGAAGATGGCAGAGCCCTGCTGAACAAGGTCAGCTCCCACAAGAACTTCACTTGCCTTTGATTCTCACCCTCAACATGAGTCACATAAACAGCAGTGGGCAGAGCTGTACGAAGGTTGAATGTGTCCTGGATAAAATCTCTAGGTGATGACCCTTCCTAGGAGTGGGAATAAAGTAATACTGCCTGGCTTTCATAAATGTGATGGAGAGCAGTGTAAGTACGGGCCAGGAGGCGAGCAGGAAGTGCTGCACTTCACTACACGGGGGTGTTTGTGTCTGTAGTGCTGCTGCTCAGCCCAGCCAGCTCCCAGGACCACTTGGTACAGCTTGGCTGCTCTTCCTACACCTTTGTGCCTTGCCCCCGGCAGCCTGGGGCAGGTGTCTCCTGTGAGCCACTTCTGCAGTGGTCCCCAAGTGAGCCAGAGGAGAGAAGACACATCATAAACAAATTGTTAGATAAGGCCCAGCTGCTACTTAGTACATTGATGGCTGTCCCAAATCACTGTCTTTTTTTTCTTTTAGGAAGCCTGAGGTTTATTTTAGCAACACTTGAGAGACCTTCCCTTATGATCAGAATGAAACCACTCATTTTAAATAGGGTTTCAGCATTTTATCTTGCTTACTTTTAACACTGCCTGGCCAAACAGGACAGCTTGATGACTTCAAAAACCATTTTTTCCTGGATGAAACTGCAAAGAACCACCCTTAACTTTGTCTTTTATACCTAATTACATCTACCTCCCTTGTTCAAGCATTTCCCATTTGGTGTTTTGTAAACACTGCAGAGTCTCCTCCAGGCACTGGGAAAGGTAACTTTGAATTTGGCCCGGGTTTGATGGGGGAGTTGGACCAACCTACCTCCAGAGGTCCTTCCAAACTAAATTATCATATGACTTTAAATTTCTTACCTGCTGAACAATCACTGTTGCATCAGTTTTACTTCAGCAGTTATTATCTCACCAGGATGATTATCCTCTTGCTCTTAACCTTGCACTTGCTCATTGACACAAATTTTAGTCAACAAGGTGAACTTAGGAAAAATATGTCAGTGTTTTCTCTGCTAATCAGCAAATAAGATCACTATGACTTTCCCAGCTAATTAGGTCCCTTATGAATATTAATATGCATTCAATAATTAATGTCAAGCAGTTTTCTCACCCTGAAACTTTCCTGCTTGTATTTTTGCAGAGCTTTTAAAGCACCATGAGAAAAACTCTCCAGCTGAGCAATAGAGGCAACAACATAGTTCCTGCTCAATTTAATAGGCTTTGTATTATATTGTGAACAAAAACTGTGTAAGAAAAAGATGCAATTCAGAACGAGCCATAGGTAACTTCACAGATAAATACTACATGCAGGCTGATGCTGGAAGAACCAATGAATTTTTATATCTGCCAAATTTACTACTAAAATCAGTATAACTTGCATGTTTAAGTACCCCCCCTATAGTTCTTGCTGGATAGTTCTAAGGAGCTAAAAGGAGCAGGTCTTCTCTGCAGCTTAATTATAAGGGCTTCATGAACAAAAAAGGGCTAAGGGGCAAGACAAAAGGGGAGGTTTCTGCAGTTTTCAATGAAAGATGATTATCTATTTACAAGATTTTATCCATGGGAGCTTTACTGTACCTCCTACTTTCTAACCATTTGCATTTGGGGTTCTGATTCTGCAGTTACTGAGTTGTAATTGTCCTCTTAGGAAGAAAAGTAGGATGAAGGTCAACAGTCCTTTCAAAGGATCGCCAGAGCTTGACCGTTTATCTAAATGCTCAGAGCAATTATTTGGCTGCCCAGGTAAGGCACCCAGCATGTGGGAAAATGAAGTCCAAGTGCCATTGCTCTGGAGAAAGTGTTAATCCAGGGCTCCCTTCTCTTTGCTGTCATTCTATCCATCTGCTGCAGGATATTCTGGGAAGTTCTGCTTTGTATGACACACCTGAATATTCATTAGGACAAGGGACGCAAGCAAGTATACTACAATATGGTCATTAAAGCATTCAAGAGGTGGGTGTTTTACCCAATTCTTCCTGGTATTTAATCATTTTGTGGAATACACAGTTTAGAACTTCGCCCCTGAGCAGCTAGGTGACTACAGCACTTACCTATCCAATTCCAATATCCTGAGATAAAAACTGGAGATGTTTTAGGTCTAGGTGAATGCTTCACTTCTGAGCTATTATGGATAAAAAGCAGATGCCTCCAGCCATGACCGTATAGAATTACATATCAGCATATACATCATATCAAATCCTGCAGATGAAATAGGAGAGGCAAAAAAACCTGAATCTGGGGTTTCTGTCTAATTTCAAAGTATCTGGGTCCTGTAAAGATACAGATGTTAGTATCATCAAGTTGTGGCAACATCTAAGTAACTCTCACTAATTTTCTCTTTAAAGAAAAATGTATTTACTGATTTATTACAACTAATACCACCTATATTTTAGTCAAAACCACCTAAAACAACATAGAATCACTTGAATCCTAGTTTTGTAACTTCATTCTGTAATGTTTTAAAAATTTACAGGTTCGTATACTAATAAACCCAGAGTACTCAGTAGTCCCTCTCAAAAGAGAAACTAGGAACCCCAATGAAGAAGAATGCATAAGTTAAGAAATACATGAAAGTAATATTTGCACAACTCTGAAGTGTTGAAATTTTATGAAAAAAGCCATGAACTAATATAGTTGAAGGATCCTACTGAGTCTAGCTGCCAGGCAACTTATTTCCTTTCTCTTATTAAACCAAGACATTCAATGTGTGAAAAGCTCTAGTCTGATCTGCACTACCTTGCACATCTATGTCAGATCTGGGACCTAGAAGTACAACATACTCAGTCAGATAATACATCTGCCTCTGATACCATATATCAGCATTGCAGCTCTATAGTCATACTGTACCATTACTAAACCACTTTTTTACTTCTTTGCAATTCTATTTAAAAAAAGGAACTTGTAAAAACACATACTAATTTCTCAAGAAACCTTAATATATGTCATGATCAGTTAAAGACATTCCTTGGCTCAAAGATTTGGTACAGCATACAAACATACAGAGAACAGAAAGAAGAGAGTGAAAACTAGAAAATCATCCCTTTAGCAATTAGGATAGTGTTGGTTGTTTATTCATTCCTACATTTTTGTTATCCAAGTATGTGAATTCCTGGGAAGTTTTGAGTGTAGCACAGTGATGTCTGGTGAATAGCTTTGGGAATAATATTGCAAGCACACCTTTTGCCAAATGGTATCAGCAGCAAGAGGGAGCTAAATTTAAATATCAAAGACATTTAAATTGACACACACAGTGGCTGCTGGCCAGAGACCTAAGGAAAGCTGTGTTGTTGGGTTTGTTTTTTAATAAGTTCCTTTTCTGGATCTCAGGGGGCTTGGTAGCAAGCTGCCTGTCAGGATGTAGCACTAGGGAGGCAGTGAGATGAGAAACCAATGTGTGGAAGATCAACAGTAGATAAGTATTTTAAAGATAGTTGGATAGAGGTAATAATTACAGCAGGACATCAGCAGGAGAGGTCACACAAGGACAGAGGACTGGGGGTGGAGGGGAAGCAATACCTTTTGAGCAGGCTACACCTTGATGTGGAAGGAAAAGCTTAGGGGAAAGGCCCTTAAGGGAAAGTCTAGACTCAAACAAAAAGAGCATAGAAAAGTCCTTATGCCCAATCTACAAGGTATTGAAAGACAGACATTTAATAGTGGTGTCAAGGGCAACAAATATATCAGAGAGGATAAAGATCATCCAAGATGTGCAGGCTTGAACCTTTGTTTAGAAGCAGACTTTCAGTGGTGATACAAGGAGGATGTCTGCAAAGAGGAGCCATCAGGAACAGACTGAAACTGGTCTAAGACTCAGATCACAGCTATTTATTTCCTTATTGCCACCACAGTCACTTTGTTCATCTGCTTTGTTTTTTGTAACAGTTGTAAACATCAAGAGCTGTAGAATCAAGTGTTCTGTCTCTATTCATTTGGATAGCACCAAAGGTCAGAGATGTGAAGAGATGCACAACAGGCCAGGAAGATTTTGTTTCCTAGGAAAAAATAAATCAACAGGGTAACTGAAGGATTAATGCACAGAACAGGGGAATAGGGAAGAAATGGCACAGTCAGCAACACAAGAATGAAAATAACAAAAGCTGTTGATTATCATATTATATTGCGGTTAGTGGGTCCAGTTAACATTTGTTACCTTTGCTGTGTTTGCTTATGAAACCTGCAACCAGTACAGAAAGTTGCATGTTAATTTAAAAGAAATCAAGAAACACAGATAATATTGTTTAGTGCTAAAATCAAAGTAGTCAGTAGCTTATCTTGATAAAGCCTTGCTGAAATGGGGTGGCATCTTCTCCACAGACATCGAGCTGAAGAAACCTCTCAGAAACTACTTCCTTAAGCATATCTTCTGCTGCCTTATTTTATTTAGTTTGCATATCATTTTCTATGCACTTCTTAATTGATTAACATATTTTTAAGTACATTAGGATATAGCTAATACTGGCTATGCAAATTTGGTAAATCAAAGTACAACCGGCAGCTCATCTGCAATACATTGAATTTGCATTGTGTTTTTCAGGCCTGCCTTTCCCTGCTTGCACTCTGCAAAGCTAAACTCAGCATCAGGGAAGGACAGAAGGTGAAAAGATTTCCAGGGAAATCTTCCTTACATATCTTCTAACAAGGTGCAGCAGATCTTATTTCCCAGTCTCTCCTTCCTTGGGGCCAGAATCTCAAGAAACACTAGCAAGTGTCAAACTGTGCAGGCCCTGTGACAAGGGCCCCTACCAATGATGCTTCTGACAGACCTTGGAGCTTCATCTGGCTTAATTCTCAGTACTCTCTGCTGCAAAATGGGCATAATTATACTCATTTGCCATGCAAAACTGCAATGTTTTTATTAGCTAAGATGTGCTGAGTGTCTGGAAGAAACTTGGCTCATGTTAAATGATTAGAAGAGAATAAAAAGGCAGTAAAAGTTCTCAAAAAGTCTCTTCAGAGTGAGAAGCTATATTCAGATTAAATAGGTGATACTTGTTTAAAAAGACATTGGAGGTATGAAATACTGACACCCTATCTTCTTCTTATGCCTTGCAGGAGCTTGTGCAGAACCCTCAGGATGCAGGGATGAGCCAGCAGGTGGCTGTAGATGGCAGCGGCTGCCTGGAATGGGGCATGTCCCAGGATGCCAGAGGAAACTCGGAGTAGGCTCATCGGAGTGATTAATACCAGGTACCTTTACAAGCAGTCTTTTGGCAGAGTCCGGTCCTTAGTTATCCGTGCCCTGAAAAAGCTCAGCCAAAATCAACTTCTCCTGTTCCCAGTGTTTTCAAGTCAAATCACTCACACCAGGGAATTTCTACTTCAGAAGTGCCTATTACTGAATAAATGGTTGCTTAGCACTAAGTAAAAGGTAGTGGCAAATCATAAGTATATTTATCAAAGCATTTCCCAGCTCAACAAGCCAGCATACCACAATTCTGAACTCACCTAAACTCGTTCATTTACACTATTCCTTCATACTCAAATTTTGTCAGGCCCTGTATCAGAAATTTGGGTCCTGCAGTCTATCAACCACATTCATCTCATTATGGCAAGTGGGACTTAAAGGAGAAAGAAAGTGGCTTGCAAAATATTCCCTCTGATCTCACCAAGTGGGTATCAAAAGGCAGGAATCTTACAGATTTTCCTTAGGAAGAGATTGGGAAAGATTTTTTATTGGTCTTCCTGCTGTACTCCCATGTACTGGGATTTCAAAACACAGTAGTGCTTTAGGGGGGTCTGTCTGTCAGAACATTCCCATATCAAAGGATGAAGAAATCACCAGGGCCAGTGGAGGCATTAGAGGAGGGAACAGTCTGGAGCCTATCGTAGCTGCACAAACCAGCACTAAACCAAGAGAATTACACAAGCATTGCACAAGGGAGGCTTCACTGGAAGTGTTGCCTCTGGCTCGCATTCCTTTTAAGCTGTTATAAAACTTTAAATATAATTAATAAATAACCAGGCCTCTCAAGCAGAGATGAGTCCAAAGCTGTGCCCCTTGCATGAACCGAGTTTACTTCAGCTCTGGATATGAAAGCCCAGCGTATCACGGCGAGCCGCAGCGCTGCTCGCAGCTGCGGGGCTGCCGGCTGAGGTCAGCCAGACTGGCCCGGCTGCATTGCTGCTGCCAAAGGAACAAACCCCGGCGGCTCCAAAAGATGGGGTAGGCTGAATCAGAGCCCTCATTCCAGGGCAGGACGGAGGTAGCTCCTTCAAAGTGCCATTCGGATGAAGGGCGAAGAAGGGTATCTCTTCCCTGACATCGAGGCGCTTTCCTGCTCCCCTTTCCCTTCCCTGTCGCAGTGCCCTGAGCCACTCTGTTCACAGGACTGGGAGCTCAGGGCTGTATTAGCAGCCTTCATTTCGTTGACCTTGCAGGAAGGAGGGGCAGGGTGGCAGGAAAGGCCAAGGAGTCAATGGATCGAAGGAAGAAACCTCTGCCTTTTAGCTGCCTGACTGGAAGGAATCTTCACGTCTCCCACTGTGTCCTCAAGGCAATTCTCCAGGGGGGAAACCCTTTGACAATAGTCCTCCCCCTCCTTCTTTTGTTTATGAGCCTTTGCAAAGCTACAGATTAGCTCTGGGATTAAAACCTTCTCAAATTCTTTAACTATGTAAAGACAAGTTTTTAGACCAATGTTACACTTTGTTATTTTTATCCACTCACAGTAATTTCTAAACTATTAGAAATCTATTGTCTGAGACACTGGTTGCAATTAACGTATTGTATCACCTGTGTTATGGGGTCCCTTTGTGCCACAGCAACTGCTGAGCATTAATATCAAATTCAGGAACTACTTTTCTAATATAACAGGCTATTTAATGGGAGTGTCTGGGGTAAAGAGGTACGACTAGACACAAACACGTGAGAGTCAATATAGGCTGTTGCTAATTAGAAATACTAATAATTACACTTCATTGATTTCAGCTGGGATTTTATTGGAGTTTTTATGTTTCTAAAAATCTGATCACTTTTATCTAAGGGTATAAAAAAGTGCAGCTTCTGACAGCTTTGAAAACATTAGCTGTGGTTGCTGGTCTGAGACAACATTGACTCGATTTCTACAGCGGACAAAATCTCTCTGTGTGTCAAATACCACACAGAAAGTTAAAAAAATAATACCATGATCTTATGCTTTATATTGTAGTATTTTTCCTAGTAGGTGCAAATTCAACACATGAAAAAAAATAAGCACTGAGTACCAAATACTCAGCAGCCAGATGCTTGTAGGTAGAGACTAGGATAGGAACAGGAACAGTTTTATAAAATGTTCCTCTACTATGAAGCAATAGTTAATATCAGGTCTTGTTTAGGCTTTTAAATTAATGATGCATGACAAATTGCAGCTCAAAATTGACCTAAGGAGGGCATTAAAATCCACCATAAATATTTTCTAGGGTTATCACAGAAGATAAAGCCCAGAGTACATTAGATGGGTAATTTGTGACCCCCGGTTGATGATCCATGATTTCAAGACTAACTCTTGTAGCAATATATTCTTACAATAAATCAATTTAATATTTTACCATGTGTAAAATGGTGAAAGGCACCTTACAATCTGCTAAGGACCTACTCACAAACTCTGGCTTTGAATTTGGACACATGAATATACTCAAAGAATCCACAAATTTTCAGATTTTATCTAATAATAAAATACAGTAAAAGTAAGGAATATTAGATAAAGAAGAGTTTAGATCAACAAGCATGTCTTATGCCAAGGATGATGGTGTACTCAGCTAATGCATTTACATATCATGAGACAATAGGCTTGTTGGTTGCTGCAGATTTCCCTTGTCTTCAAGTGTCATTCTTGACTCATATCCTGAGAGATCCAAGAAGAACTGAGACAGAGGTTGGAAAAGGGACAAAGAGAGGAGGCTGATTTAGGAGCTTCATGTAATTCCTACAGACAGATTTTAAAAGTATTGTTTTTTTAGAAACAGAGCACTTTAAAAAAATCTGCTGTGTAGCTATGTCCTATGGATGATATGCAATTGCCTTCTCTGCTATTCTCTCTATAGTAGCTCTGTGAAGTTTGAATGACCCCAGGTTTTGTAACACGGTTGATAATCCCTATTGTGTTAGTGTGCCCAGGAAACATGAAAAAATTCACATAGAAGTATTTTGCTAGGAAGGAAGGACAGACAAGCAATGTACTTTAGGGGAGACAGGAAATGGTTGACCCTTTCTTCATGTGTGCTAGGAAGCCCTTGCTGTCCTACCCTGAGAGCACCTAAGCTACAAGACAAGCTGTATGATCTCTGGGAGATTTCTCCTAGCCATGTTTCCAAAAGTGGCAGTTGTCATAGGAGGAAAAGGATGTTATATATGTTCATTGGGCACAACAACAGGATCAGGACCTTCAGGCAATGTGGATGGGGGATGACCTGACTGTGGAGCTTGACTGATGCTTCTGAGCAGGCCCAAAAGCAGAATTGTAGGTTGCTGGAAAAATTTATGAGGGAAAGTTTAGATCTCTACAGACATCATGTAGTGCTAAGTGAAATTTTTGAGATTTGCATATTTTAAAGTAAGTACCTAAACACCACCAAAGCCTAACCTCAGTCATTCATGGCCCTTCACAGATCTAACCCAGTGGACTCAGACAGATACAGAGGAAAGATCATAAACCAAGTAAACTTCAACATCTGTAATAAACAGATATTGTGTATGTCAAAGTATTCAAGAAACTCAATCTTTCCAATTTTGGATCAGTTCTCTCACATCATAACAACTGATTTTATTGTGGCTTACAAAAGGCAGGAGACTATGGACTTTTATACATTTTCATCCACTAAACTATCAGCTTCAGTTTAAAGGATCCATTATAGAGAAAGGAGGAAGAGAGTTTCACAGAGAGATAGAAAATAAATGAAAACAGTTCTTCCAACATTTCTTAAAAATTACTTGTATAGAAGAAGATGATATATTTTGTATTTCTCTATTGTGGCGTGGGCACAGGCTGCTTGGCACCGCAACCTTCCCACAAGTGTCTCCACCGGGGAGGAGGCGCTCCGGTCGGGCGGAGGGGGCTCACCACACTTGCATGTGCAGCTGGTGGAAATAAGGCTACGGAGGCAGGAGGGGTCCTTTGTATGAGTTCCTAGCAGCGTTTATTAGTGGCAGAGGTCGATGCCTACACAGTGATGGTCCTCAACACCCATCCACACGCTGGAAGGGGCAGGGATGAAGAACAAGAACAATGAGGGGGTTTCAGGGTTATATACTGGGTAGGTGAGGGGCAGAGCGCATCAGGGCCAATAATCTGAGGGCCTGGGGCTGGTACATAGGAGGGGCCAGGGTGTGTGGGCCAGTGGGAGGACAGGGAAGGAGTGGCTAGGGGACAGGGATCAGCGAGGAACTGAGGAAGGGAGAACAATCTGGAACCTGCCAACAGGCCAGCTAGGGAGGCAGAACTGGGGTACATTTGCACAGCATCACAAGGTATCCTGGGAGAAGCCTTTTCTGTCACCCTCAATAAGGGGCTAGTCTTCAACTTAGGGTCTGTTCCTCCAAGGGGCCACAATGGACCCTGGCTTAGTGGGCTCACCAGCCTCCACACTTCTCAAAAACAGCAGAACATAATCCTGATAATTCTTTATAAAGGGTTATATGCTAAAAAGTGACTGTAAAAACACTTAAGGTTTAAAACATTTTTTTCACATTCTATTTGAACATCATAAACCACTATTCTCTCATGTGTTCTGGAAGTCTGAACTGGTGATATGGAGGGTGTTGGTCTTCAGTTGACAAACTCCTATTATAATATTGTAATAATTTGAAAGTTAAGGTGGTTTTTGCTAGGATAGAGTTAATCTTCTTCATAATAGCTGCATGGGGCTGTGTTTTGGATTTGTGCTGGAAACAGTGTGGTAATACAGGGATGTTTCGTTACTCTTGAGCAGGACTTACACAGAGTCAAGGCCTTTTCTGCTCCTCGCCCCACCAGGCTGCGGCTGCACAAGGAGCTGGGAGGGGACACAGCCGGGACAGCTGACTCCAACTGACCCAAGGGACATCCCACACCATATGGCATCATGCTCAGCATATAAAGTTGGGGAAAGAAAGAGGAAGGGAGGACATTCCAAGTGATGGCATTTGTTTTCCGAAGTCAGTTATGTGTGATGGGGCCCTGCTTTTTCCTGGGGGTGGCTGAATACCTGCTTGCCCATGGGAAGTGGTGAATGAATTCCTTGTTTTGCTTTGCTTGTGTACACAGTTTTTGCTTTGCCTATTAATGTCTCTATCTCAGCCCACAAGTTTTCTCACTTCTACCATTTCAATTCTCTCCCCCATCCCACCACAGGGGAGTGAGTGGTTGGCTGTGTAGGGCTGAGTTGCCAAGTAGGGTTAAATTACAACAATGGTCCACAAAGACTGTTTTTCTCCTGGTCTTTTTGCACGCATCTTTATAATGCCTATCTTAAAATAACACAACAGCAGTCTGCAGGGAAATGAGCCTGATCATGGAATAGAGAGACAAGGATTTTCTTCTCACTGTCCTCTTGGCTAGCAGAATTTGTTTCTCATTCACTCTGCTGGCTTCCCAATATGTTTTCCTGTAGTATTGATTTCCCTTTAATTATGCTTTACAACCTGAACATACCAGCTAAAAACACTTCATAAGAGCAAGATCTTATCATTTGATGACTCGTGATATCATTCATGTGTTTTAACTTTGGTGTCTATCCAAGCAGGTGTTTTATCTTTCTTATGAACAGCTTTCATGATTAGAATTCGTTCCCTATTTGCATGTCAGTAATAACAAAAAAAGCCCCTTCTTCTACTTAATAGCTGGATACTGTTCACTGCAGAGTGAATACTATAGATACCATTACCAAATCAAAGAAGTTTTTTTTTCCTTTTAAATCATCACAGACATCAACACTGAGTTGTACGACAAGTATTCTATCTGCTCAGACTTAGAAATGTATTCAATGACAAAATCGTCACCACGGGGCCATAAAATAATCAAAATAATTAAATAAGACATGAAGCAATTTGTCCACCTTATACCTGGTGTCAGAAAAGCAGATGATGTAACCTCAGGCATTTGCACTCACACCTCAGCTGTTGATCACCGCCAAACACAGAAGACTGGCTTTATTTCACCAAGAAGCTGATCTAACACTGCAGCACCTAATCTCACTGGCTAATTAGAAACACAAAATTGATTCTTTCTGAGGGCCAGCAACAGCTGGTACATTCAAATTGGCAGAAGCAGCTCCAGTGTACTAACTGCTGCAACTGAGAACTGTCAACCCCCCATATTAAAATGAGTCTTTAGGTGTTAGTTTTTTCTGAGCTGGTGCAGTATTGTGCTGTTTTAAGTTTGAGTTTCTGAGTTTTACTGGGAATAGTGAAAAAAGAGTAATAGCAATTTATGCAGAAAATAACCACAGCTACTCTGATAAGGCTTCACTACTTAGAAGGGCATGTTTTGCTTGGTAGCTACTCAGCAAACCTATTTCTCTTCTGCCTTGTACTTAGGTTGGGGCAAATTGTCAGCCTGCTCTTCATATGAGAGTACCTGCAAGAAAAACAAAGAAAAATATTTTTTCATCCCCTCCACCCTCCTTCAGTGTTTGCTTTGCCTGTGCTGTGTTACTGTGTAATCTTACCTACTGCTGGTTATTTAGGTAATGTAGACATTTACAGTTTGTCATTACAGAGGTATAAGCTTAGATACTGTAAAGACTTAACTTTTCTTATATTATCAAATACTGATTTGTAGCAGCCTTATTGCTTCCCATTGCTGATTAGCCTTTGATGAGATCTGGTAGCAGTGCTGGCTTATATAACCTACCTGTACCTTCTTGCCTTTGCTTTGAGATATGCCTGTTTGTTGACAGCAGAATGAGGCCTGTGTAACTTCTCTTGTCTTAGAACTGAAAGAAACAGCACAAGAAGATGTGGGATTCCTAAATCATTAGAATTTGCTCAAAGGCCAAATTTAATTTAATTTTGGCTTGAGTTTGTCTTGGGTTACTACTTCTGATGTTTCTATCAGCCCTAAACACTGGCTACTCCTGTGATCCCCTGTCTCTGTAAATGAAAAGGCAAAAAAATTAACTAGCATAACTATGCTTGTACTGAAGGTCATGCTTGTACTATGCTTGTACTATGCTTGTACTGAAGCCATTTACCTCAAAACACAATTTTTTAAAATGTATATAGATTTTAAAATGCGGCTGTTTTAACTATTAAGATATATTGAAGCTCACAGTGAAAAACTGTGTGAGGAGTATAATTATATGTTCATCCTTAACCCAGATCTTAACTCTAAGGGAAAAAAGATTCTTATATAAGAAATAGAGAAACAAAAAAGACTATTGGGTCTATTCTATTAAAGCTCACTCCATTCAGAAAACATTTCCCTGCGGTCAGAATCTAATTGCTTTCTGAATAACCATTATGTATTCACCTTTGCCCACTGGGCCATTCCAAACGTGACATTCCTTAGAGGGGAAAAAAATGACATCCAGCTGTAGTGTTTGAATTTCTTTTTCCTAGCAAATACCAATATTTCACTCAAGAAGCTCTATTAGGAAAAAAAGAGTTACAAATGCAGTAATTCTGATGATAAGTGCTAAAATTAACATTTACCATATTCCTTAATTTGTTACCTATCTCTGTGTTATGATACAGGTTTTCATTGCAGCACTCTGTGCCATGCGTTCTATATGATGCTTGCTTTGCTTAATGCTGAGGGGTGATTTCTGCTGAATGATCAGCTTCGACAGTTTCACTGTGCAGTTTCAGACCATGTTCAAATGTGTTCTGTTTAATACTACACCGAAGTCACAAATGTTAATTTCCTCACAGCCTCCTCTGTGGTTCTTAGAACTATCATCAATATGGAATTCATTTTTATACTTTTCTGGACATTAATATAATTCCTTGTTTTACTAAGGCAGAGGTGAAGGCCGGTTAAGCAAATATCAAAGATATTCAGTTGTTTTGGATTTCCATTTTGGGGTCATGAGAATACTAAGTTTCTTTGGAATACTTTACATGTGCTGTAGATAAGAACACATTGTTACCACAGAGAGAAACACGGATGAGCTGAAAAGCAATAAATTGTCCATCCAGTACAGCTCCATCACAACTGCTTTTCTTTATGTAGTCCTGTTCTGTTGGAACCCTTCCATCCACTGTCCTAGTCACCTGAATACTGTTTTCCTTGACTGTCAAGGTCATGTTATGCCACTGGTGTTCTTATCTTCCTTCTGCTCAGTCTCCTCTAATTTGATATCACAGGATATGTCCAAAGTAATTGCCAGGAAAAACTATGCTGCTAACAGTGTGGGAAAGGTACGTATCACAGTACCAAGGCTGCAGTTGTGGCAGTCTTTGAAGATCCTGATGTTTTCATGGTTGCTAGTGTCATTTGTATGGGAGGCATGTGAGGGACATGCAGTTCCAGCAGAAATAGCAAATATAAAGTGAAGAGGTGACTGGTGAATGAGTCAGACCAGGAGTGGCACTGGAAGAAAGCAAGAACTGCAATGCTTGGTTTTATACTAACAAAATAGCAGCAATGGAGGAGCACAGACAGGCAGGCAGGTGATAGCAGCAATCCCAGAGGTAAGCAGATATGGCAAAGCCAGCAGTAACCATGCTCAGACCTGGGAGCCACACATGGATTTCCAGCAGTTCCCGTGTAACTTCTGTTCCACAGCACCTCGGGCCAGCACAGCCTTGCTGTGGTCATAGACCACACCCATGGGATCAAGCAAGTCTTCAGCTGCCAAGGTTGGTCTCATCAGATCATCCAGAGGCCAGCTGGGTACCTAAGACAGGTTTTACTGGCAAGGGAGGAGTGACGTCCTTGGAACCATTGATCTCTTTTCCTGGCAAAATCTGTTTGAGTTCACCATCTGTCATCTCTCTGTAGCATCTTCAGACTCTTGCTGGAGATCATTTCCCAAGAGATACCTGAACTGGAAGAGAGGCTGTGGGGGAGATAGCTGGAGTTTTCTTAAAGGAGAGCTGATCTGTGTGTTAAGCTTGATTGATGTATTTCAATGAATCCTGTAATCTGGGACCTGTGAGATGAGGGGCCATTTTAGTATTTCTCGTCCTGAATATCTGAGCACTGTATACACCCTGACAGCTGCTGAGATCCATTGGTTTTCATCTCTATGTACCTCCTAAGGCTGTGGTTCCCCACTTGCAAGCAGAACCTATGTCCTGTTGGATGAAATTAGTGTGTGTGCTTTTGTTCAACTCGCAAAGGCTCCTGAGAAGAGGTTTATGCTGGTTTTGGCCAGCTACAGGAGAACAGGCAGCATACAACACAGCAATACAATACTGGTTACCCTGCCTAATCTACAAAAATGCTTTTGGTAAAAAAGAACTAGCAAACGTAGAAGGTATTAATTGAACCAATCTTGGTCTTGATGTATGAGATGCAGTACAAGGATCTCAAAGATAGACTTCAGCATCTCATCAAATTGTTGTCTGGGTTGTAGTAGAGCAGTCCTACTAAGCTATCCTGAGAAGGAAATGTAAATAAATAAAAGTCTACATTTTATGACAGAATTCAGTGACCTCTTTTTCTTTCTCTTGAAACAAATGTTTCTTTATAATGTACAGGTTTTTTCATCTGAAATATAGGCAGCCACAAAAATAATGTATGTAAAAATGTCAGCAGGATATTGACCTTTTTGAAACTTCTAAATAGCCATTCTAACTTTTAATCTATTTTTTTTTCTGAAAATACAGGTCTAAGTTTAAATGCTGGCTCCAGGCAAACTGTTTGAATTGTTCAGCTGTCTAAAAATACACTTAAAAGCTGCATATGAGGAGACAAGACTCTGATGTAGAAGCAAAGGAAAAGACAGAAAGTCAGAGCCTTCGGGAAGCTGTAGCACAAAGACTCCACAGAAGTTCCTTTCAAATTCTCATTCATCTGCCTGCTCTTAGTGCAGACATTCATGTGGAAGGACCTTCCTGAATTCTTCCATGGAAGTTACATAAAGAGAAGTAATCTAAAAATAACATTTTTTTGACCAGGAGACCTAGAGGCAATGAAGAAGAGAAAGATACAAAATTTCAGAATTAAAGAAGATAATTTGTTTGAGACAATCTTTCTAGTAAACAACTAGGGACAAAAAAAGTAATGCTGTTTGACATAGTCCCTAAACACAGAAGACCTTGCAAGCTCCTTAGATTTTTCCTTGCTAGCATGACATAGCAAGACTTTTTTCTTGGGTGCTGGATCTGCCAGATCAGGAACTTAAGAATATAAAAGCAAAAGATTTCAACAATGACCAAGGTTGCAAGGCTGATGAAATGGGCTCTTGGATTTTGTTCTCTGAGGCAAAGAAAATTTTGCAAGGCAGATCACCTGATTCCTTGCCCCATGCAATCTCTTTTCATTCAGTCACCGGAGGCTGGAGATAGTATGTTTCTTTATAAACAGCTTTGAAAGATTTCTGATCTGCCTTTAATTGGGTTACCATCCTGTCTTTCCCTGCTGTTCTGCGTGAAATGTTGCTTTGTGACATACATTTCCTCTTCCTTTCTATACAAAAGTAAAAGATGAAGATCAAGTTATTTCTGAATAACAATGTCTAGACACTATTGCTGGACTCCATCCAAAAATGTTTAAACAGGTCGTAGCTTAAGCTGGTGTAAACTGGCACAGCTGCACTGGCTTTGTTCTAGTTATCCTGACTAAGGCAGGTGGGGGTGTAGCACATGTTAACCAGGCCCTTCTTGTTCCTGGTGCTCTGACAAAGACTTTTCTGAGCTTTATGCAGGCTTATTCATTTTTGGGTACTCTGAGTGATGGTTTAATGTTAGAAATTATGAATGGGATTTAAGTGCATGACCCAGTGTCTAGACTATTGCTGGCACTTAATCTTCTGCCTTCCATGTAGGCATTGCATCTGTACATTGTTTAATGTTTTACTGTTGTTCCTGCCTGTGTTTTGGACTGTGTGCTCATTTGTGAGTGCAACTTAAGGAATGCACAGAGGGGTGGCTGAGGATTGGAGAGAGATTGCTCTAAGTGCACTGTACTACTTCTTTACGTCTTTGTTCCTCCTCTTACCATCCTCAACCTTTGGTTGACAACAGCTTCAACAAGTAATTATGAATCATCCAGTCTGGAAGAAATACTTCAATTGCTTTTCATAATCACCTTTCTGTCATCGCTAACTACAGAAAAAACAAAATACTGTAAAGATTGACCTCCACACTCTTGTAAACAATCTGGTCTTGCTGTTTGCCTGCTGTTAAAACAAGGAGGTAAGCATTGGGCTGTAGAGAGATGGGCCCAACCCCTTTGCCCAGAGTTTTACAATGACTCCTCTCATTTCAATACGTGTTCATTGCCAGCATCGTACAGGTCTCAGCACGCTGTGCTTCATGACAATCTTACTGACTCAGCTTCAGTCAGAGGAAGAAATCCTTTCCTTGTTAGCTTTGGAAAGATTTGGGTTCTGTTTCAATGCATTTCATATTAGAACAAAAAAAATATAGAGAAGTGAGACAAAATTTTTGCTGACACAGAGCAGGAAATGAGTGTGTTATCTCACCTAGAGGCACTTTGTTCAGAAAGACTCAAAATGCAAATTTTGTAATCTTGATTGTGTTCCAGGTGATGGCCCTGGTTAAGCAAATGAGTATGTTTTAACTTTGCAAACTGCTGAAGATGCAGGAAATAGAGAAAACAGCATGAGCCAGCAGTTGCCTTGTTGCATGGGGTATGAAGTAGGAAAGGCCTCCCCATGGCCTCACTGCTTGGGAGCTGGAAGTGGAATGCTGTGCACTGCAGGGGTCACAGAAGGGGCTGGGCTGCCCGAGTGGCAGGGAGCTGCTGCTGCTGCTCAGCACAGGTGTGAGGCAGAGAAGGAGACAGCCATGTTACAACTGGCTGGGCAGTTTTAGTTTTGCAGGTTTCTTTCTCATATTAATGTCTAATTTAGCAAAACAGCTGAGGGCCAAGGCACCCCCTGAAAAGCTTGCTTCTATATTAATGGATTTCAGGAGTTTGCCATTTGACTACCTAACTTTTTTAATGGAGGTAGAAATAGTCTTTGAAGACTCAGGGGTCATTCAGACAGATGGACTTAATACTTCTATTCACAGGCAAGCCTTGTGTAGGCAGGGAAATGATGGATCCCTCTCTGTGCTTCCTTATAGCCTAATAGATAATGTGATGGAACTTGAGGGTAATTTTTTTAAAATGTCTATAAATGATAATGCTTGGGAAGAGGCATCTCAGACATGATCTGTAGTTTAACTGCTGATACTTTTATACCAAGATATGAAAAAAGATTTCTAGTCTACTTTGCTCTCCATCAACCACCACAGCTGCCAGATCACCCTCCTCTTGTCAAAGCACAAACCTTTACAATGTATTTGCCCTCTGCTGTATCTCAGGAGGCCTTGCTCTTCCCTGGTGCCACCATGCAGTGCGTGTAGGAGACCAGACCCTGCATCTCTCTGTTCATCACCCTGTTTGAATTTCACACTGCTACTGCAGCAGGCCCTGTCCTGTCTTTCTGCTGCCAGCCTTCTCACCTGGCCTTTGTTCCAGTCCTCCCCTCCCCTGTCTCGAGCTGCCTTCCCCTGTCACACATACACCCACTCAGGTGTGCTGGATGCCTTGCTCCCTGTTTTATAGCCAGGAGGTTGAGGCTTGGGTTTCTTCAGGCCTTTCCTGTCTCACAAAGGGGACAGGAAAAAAAGATTGCACAGGACTTCCTGGTGACATGGGAGGAGGAAGAAGAAGTGCCTGGACATTCTCCAGGAGCCCGAAGCCCTCTGCATCCTGGCTTTCAGGGGAGGGCAACTTGTGGGGCTCCAGTTCAGTGGCTGCTGCCTGTCCCTTTGAGTCCAGCAGCTTTCAGACGGACAGGGAGGAAATTAACCAAAACTTTGACTTCTCTGCTTCTCTTGCAGTCTCTAATTTTTCTTGATGGTACAGCTTTCTTCTACATACAGAGCACCCCCATGTCTCTTTGCATTAAAGGACCAGGGAGGGCTTTGCTGTAGCTGGGATAAAAAATCAAGCATTTGAGGGCATGTTTGGCATAATTCAAGCTATGGCTCCTGCTAATGATTTTACACAGCAACTTCACTTCTTGTAAGTTGTTCATGAGTAGACTACATTTTTTAGCACTTGGTTTATTGGTTGTTTTTTTGGTGTTTGGATTTGTTTCGTTGAAGTTTTTTTTACATTTTGGTTTGCATATTTTCTGGCCATTCTCTCCTTGATGATTGATTACAAGCATTTAGCAGTTAACATTTGAGATGCTCCTACTGAGTACTTAGAGATACATGAGATTTAAATTTCATCTAGTTAAGGCTTGAGACACCTAATTTGACTCTTTATTAAGGCTGATCATGCAGCCTAAGAAGTTTAAGCTAACCTTAAAATCAACTGATGGCTGAAAATAGAGGCATTAAGTTGCCTGGGAGCCTAGGTCAGTGCTCCTGTTCAATTCCCCGAGGTATTGATAGGAAGCCAAATACATTCAAATCTATGTCTCATGAACCTGGGAAGCAGTGAAATCTAGAGAGAGGAGGAAGATTCTCCCCTTTAGCCTAATGGCAGCCTCAGAGAGTATGAGACCATTGCTTCCACTTCCCCAAAGAGTATATTAACTATGCCCATGTATATGCAGAGAACGATGTTTTCTGGTGTCTGCTTCGGCAGGATGCTGGCTTTTGGTTTTGTAGCACTCTGCAATATTTGCAGAAAACTTTTTGTGCACATTCCCGACAAACAAATCTATGGGCAAGAATATCCTTAGGAAGTAAGTTGCAGTTCTTTCTACTCTTTGTGCAGGTCCTGGCATGATGGAACATGGGGCTGTAATCAATACTCCAAGTCAATATAACACTAGGTATATACCAGTAATGTATCTTCTCATCATCCTGCAGCAGGAATTGCTGTTAGTATGATGACACGCTGTGTCTGTTGTAAAAAGAGAGAGCTGGGTCTGGGAAATATTTCTGTTAAATGTTAAATGAAATTGTACAATAATTTTGTAGCAACATCTCTAAAGTATATCAAAAAAAGCTAATAATTTGAACTATATTTGCAGTATTTTCATATGTTTTATATAGAATTTTATATGGTAGGTTCAAGGTGCAATTGTTTTTGCTTCAATTTCTTAAGCTTCATTTCCCCCTGTACTGTCTCAGCAAATTAATTGCCTCAACACTCTTCCCCCACTGATAGGAAACATGGTTTTATAGGCACTATGCTTCAGTAACTAAGAGCCAGGGTATGAGGCAGTGGTGCTTAATAGGATTTTTGAAAGGTGAGTAACATGGCATTGCCATGGAAATCAATGGGATTTAACTGATTGGAAAATCTCTCCCCAAGATTTGTCTACCTGTGCTGTGAGCTCAATGCTTTGTAAAACTAGGCCGGTCACCTCTGCTCAGGGCCGTTGTGTTCTTCCATTAGGGTATTTCAGCTCGGGGTACAGGGCAGGTTTCTGGCCACATCAGAAAAGCACTGCAGTAAGAGGGAGCTGCACTGGATTATGTTATTTCCAAGCTTCCAGTTTGGAGGCACTGGTGGAATGAAAAGCACTGAAGCCTCTCCCTGGTGCTCACTCCCTGATTGGAATGATAAGGTTTCAGATTTCGAAGTGGGATGGTTTCACATGGGGAAACTGCCATGCTTAAGGTGCCTCCAGCACTTCTGCTCTCTGCAAGTTTGGGGCTTCCTACAGTAGGAAGACTATGATCACATTCCCTCCAAGGTCAACCATCACAGTGGGAAGCACGTGGGAGTAGGAGGTGTGGTTTTGGCTGGTGTCCTTTAGCTAGTCCCTCTAGGAGACCTCCCACTGCAGCAGGCAAAGGCTGGAAACAACCCGTTCGCCTCTTGCTAATGCTGGAGTGCGAATTTCTTTTGCCCTGACCCAGGGTAAACACACCTGCGTTCTTTTCTTGCCTTAGCATTTTATTTTGCCCCACTGAATAACAGCAAAACAGCAGAGAGAGCTTTGTTGTTCAGGAAGCTGACAGTTATTAAAAATAAATTTTGCAAGAAGGCAAGACGGAGGAAGGGGAATTCTGACAAATCCCTGATAAATATGGAATTTTTTTTTATATGGGAGTAAAGCAGAGTTCAGAGTTTCTTCAATTACATTTTGGGAGTTTTGTTATTTGAAAATAATTGTTTGTAGTTGCATTATTTTTCCTGAGCCAGGGCAACTTTGATTGATGTAACTGGAACAAACAGGATTGCATAAGTCTGCAGAGGTTTTCTCGTATGCTGGCCAGGCTTTGTAGTGCTTTTTATCATAGCTGTGAAATTCTCACCTGACATCTGTACTAGCACATCATGTCATTTGCAGTAATGCTAACATAAGGCATTCCCACAGAATGGTGTCCAGAATGTCACTGTGGGTAGACACCCTAAATTTCTGCTGGACACAGACACAGCAGCAATAAAAATAACACCCCTGATTTAGCAAAAGAAACCACAAAGGCCAGGTCAGCTTTGAATCTGCTAAAAATGGTTCAACATGATGACATTTTTTAATATCACTTTTGTATTTAATTCTACAGTCTTTTCATCTGGAAGCAGCATGGGCAGGTGCAAGTGAGTGAAAGTAACAGTTCCAGGGGCTTTTCCTAATTTATCTTTTTTTAAATGTTGCCTGCCATTTGTATTTATAACTAATTCAAGAACTTCTGGTTTTATAGTTAATGCCTTTTGGATGGTTCTGGGATTTCGTATCAAAAGAGCTCTTTGAAGGACAAAACACAATATTCTCCTGGAGACAAGGTTATTACCTCAAATATTTGTTTGCATGTGAGAGAAAAACAGGTTTATAGAAACATGAAATAAACTGACATCCTAAATATCGGCAGTAAGAAGAGAAAAGACATCTGTGCTTCAGACATCCTGTGACTATCGTGGCAATAATTCATTATAAACAATTCAGAGCTGCAAAAAATCACCTAAGGAGGACAGTCTGTGATGACCAAAATCTCCTGACATTGACGCTGGTGTGATTCCCTTGCAGGTAATATAAAAGTCCTTTGGGATACAAACTTGCATCTACGAGACAAATTTACAAAACCTAGAAGGCCGTTTCTCATCATCCATCTGACATGCTCTTATTTCTGCCTGCAATGATATTTAGTGCTGGTCACACAGTAATGGAGAGGGGAAGAGTCCACACGGTTATGCCCCTGTGCCCACTTCATCCCATGCCCTTTTGGCCTGAGGGAGGCATCCAGCCACCACAGTGATGTCCACATCATCTGCAGGGTGGAACTGACAGCAGATCTTTCTAAAGAAAGTTGGCCTTTTAGACAAGTGGGCAAGTAGCTTTGGGGTCAGGGTAAACTTTTTAAAAGCAGCAAAAGCCAGACAAAAAAAAGTTCTTAGTTGTTCTTTGGTCCTGCTGATGTGTTTCACAAGGCCATATTAGGACAGCTAAAGTCTTCAAAAACCCAGCACTTTGGAGTCTTTGTTCCATTTCTTATTTGTGAAATTCAAGCTCTTGGCACAGAGTCCCAAAAGTATTTGGGCATGTTGAGTCCTACGGATTCCTATGATCAGGTAACTTGGCTGCAGCTGCCTCAGAGACTTGAGCTCAAGGGCTTCCTATCACTTCTGAGAAGAAGATTTGCACTTTTAAGAATTTTAGCCATTATTTATGGAAACAAAGAACCCTTTCAAAAGAGAAGCTTCTAATTCCATAGCACGAGGCCAGCTGTGCCATCATTCCCTGGGGTTAGGGCTGCTCTTGCTTCACTGGGAGCAGCACCAAGCTCCATTCAGCTGGATGCTGAATTAAGGTTGGACTTTGGCACTAGAGTAGCCCTGTTGAAGGATATACCTGCCTGAGGTAACAACTGATGTTTTTGTTCCTCATTCCTGCTTATTTAGAAAGCAAGCAAATAGTCATAAGCTTTAAAACAATTCCAAGAAGTTTGTAATCTCAAACAAACTGTGGGAACTCTGATTTAAATCCAATTTTTTTTGTTTTTCCACAGAACATATGTCTTTTTACACCAGAAAATATGATAAATATAATAATAAACATAGTGTCAACAAGAGCCATCAGATTAATTCTTTAGGATTTGAAGGGCAGTTTGTTCATTGAGTGACTGGCTTCATTCCCTCTCCCTCCGGTGTAAATTTGAGAAACAAAGGGCTCTGAAACAGCAAGTGGGACCTGTGTCTGCATTTGGAGTCTTAGGGATTTTCATTTCATTCTTCTCTATCAGCTTTGTATAAGCCTGTCACTGGCCTTCAGTAAAGAACAAACAAGCAGCTATAGCCCATGTAGTGTCAAAACTATAAAATAACTGACTTTAGTAGGAGCTTCCAGTGCTTGTGAGATACTTAGAAAAGTGATCCCCAATGTGAATGACCCAAGAAACAATATTTCGTATATTCCCTGGTAGTACAAAATCCTTAAGTTCATACGTTATTTTTAAGAGGCTGTAGCTAAGTTAAATTCTTGAGGAAAGTACAGGCAATGATAGGACTGGATAACGACTTTGTGATCTGGACTCCTGCTGTGTAAGGATGATCTCACATAGGATGTCCTATGATGTAGCTGTTCCTTTTTTCTGAGAATAACATAAGGATTTTTTTTTTCTATTTTAGAAGGTCTAAAGCTTTGCAATGCCTCTATAAAAAATACAGAATTGCTCTGTACACAGTAGAAATAATAGCCTGATTTTCCCCTTTATTTGAGTCCTATAACTGGATTTCCATTGTCTAAAAAGGGTTGAGTAGTTCCTGCATCCCATTGTCCTGTCATGTGTCTGTCCATTCACTCTGCTCCCCTCATGGAGAGATTTTTCCATGAAAAATGTAGTAGGAACTTTGCATGCTTGAGACAGATATTTCTCTGAAATCAGCTAGAAGATTCAGAAGGAGCTTCATGTGAAAGAGCAGTGGCAGTGCCTGTAGCTTTGCCTAGGGAGGGGTGATGAGCAAACTGGGAGCTTATGGGTGGGGATTAAAGGGCAGACCTGTGTGAGCAACTGTGGTGGGTGTCTGCTACAGATCATCTGATTAGGAAGAAGCAGCAGGTAACTGGGAGAAGTGTCATGTTTGCAGGTTTGGTTATTGAACCTCCCTGGTAGCTGCTGAGAGAACCACATAGCACAGCACAAGCAACCAAGGCTGTTTCTGGAGTGCATTGAGGAAAAGTCTCTTCCAGACAGAGGTAATGGAGAAGTCAGCTAAAAGAATGTGCTCTGCCTGATACTTAACAATGTGGAAAAACTGGTCAGCAGTAGGAAAGTCAGGGGTAGCCTTGGTTGCAGATATGATGAGATCAGAATGGGGCAGGGAAATTGGTGAGAAAGGACATGGAAAAAGTCAAATGCAGTGCCTTCTTTCCCTTGTTCTTTCAGGTAAGATTTGTCTACAGGAATCCCAGGTGCCTGAAACTGGTAGGAAAGTTTGAAGCAAGGAAGACTTGCTCTTGATGGATAAGGATTAGTTTAAGGAACATTTAGTCAGACATATTCAAGTCCCTGGAATCTGGTGGGATGCACCTGTTTGTACTGAGGGACCTGGCCAATGTCATTGCAAGGACACTGTTAGTTATCTTTGAAAGGTGGTGGTAACTTGAGGAAGTTCCTGAGGCCTGGTAGAAAGTAAACGTTGCTTCTGTCTTCAGCACAGGCAAGGAGAATTTGAGGAACTACAGGCTGATTAACCTCACCATGATTCCTCAGAAATGGAGGAAGTAATCCCAATTGCACAAATTTATGAAACTCAAATCATGCTTCACTAACCCAACAGCTTTCAGCAATAAGATGACTGGCTCAGTGGATGAAGGGAGAGCAGTGCATGCTATTTATTTGGTAAGGCTCTTGACACTGTCTCCTGTAAGACCCTCAAGACAAAATGTTGACGTACAGACTAGATAAGTGGACAGTGAGATGGACTGAAAACTGGCTGAACTGCTGGGCTCAGAGGGTGAAGATCAGCAGCTCAAAGTCCAGCTGGAGGCCAGTTACCACTGAAGTATCCCAGGGGTTGATACTGGGCCAGTACTGTTAATTCTCTTCATTAGTGACCTGGAAAATGGGGCCAAATGCACTCTCAGTGTGTTTGCAGATGATAAAGAACTGGAAGGAGTGATGCAAGAGCCACAAAGTGTCCTTGTGGCAAAGGTGGCCAGCTGCATCAGGCTGAATATTGCCAGCAGGTCAGGGCAGGTAACTCTGCCCCTCTGCTCAGCCCCGGTGAGACACCTCTGGAGTGCTGTGCTCAGCTCTGGGCTCCCCAGTGCAAGACAGACATGGACCTGCTGGAAGGAGTTCAAGAAAAAGGTCACAAAGATGGTTCAGGGCCATATAAACAGAGGTTGAGGTGTGATTATTCAGCCTGGAGAAGAAAAAGCTGCAGGGGACCTTATAAATGTTTTTAAGTATCTGACTGGAGGGGAGAGGGGACTAAGGAAGTTGGACACTTCCCATGGGGGTGCCCAGTGACACCACTAGAGAGGCAATGCGCAGATAAATATAGGAAATGCTATGTAAACCAAAGAAAAAACTTTTTACCATTCAGTGGTCAAGCACTGGAGTAGGTTGCCCAGAGAGGTTGTAGAGACTCCATCCTTGGAGATATTAAACACCTGACTGGATGCAGCCTTGAGCAAGCTGTTTTAATTGTCCCTGCTTTGACCAGGGATCAGACCAGATGGTCCCCAAAAATGCTCAACTGTTTTGTGATTCTGTGGGATGGGCACATCTGTACCTTTGCACTTGTGTGAACACACAGTATGACTGCGTAAACTCTTCAGAAAATCAGGCTTACAAAGATAACAGAAATTCTGTGAGGTTTGTTTTCAGGGGAGTTAAAAAGTTTGGCATTCATATGCAGAGCACCATTTTAATTAGTCTGTGCTTAGGTTTGAGTCTTTTGTGCAACATAGGCCACAGATGTTTTAGCACATAATACCGGAAGTGCATTTAATGTATTTTGATGCAAATCCTTCAAAACTAGTGGAAAATGCATAATAAATGCAACACCTTGTGTATCAGATAAGCCAGTTGGACCAGGTTTTTGTTGCCTTTACAATGTCCCTCACCAAGTAATGGTGTTCTAGCTCTGTGGGGTCTTGGGCCGCCCAGTCTGCCTAGCCTGTGTTTATTCAGTATAGGGAACCACACATCAGTTTGGGACCACCCACAACTGCCACAGAAATATTGGGAAGGACCTTCCTGCTTAATATCTATCCAGTGCTATAATTAAAAACACCCAAACAACTTCCACATTTTGTTCCTTCCTTGGGTGACCAGGCACCAGTATCTTGCTTCCATCACTATGCTCCTCTGACAGCGTTTATGCCCTTTTGAACAGCAGCCCATGGAAGGCATTGGGTGGACAGATTGTCTACTAAAACAGTTATTTATTGTGCAATAAATAATTCAGCACAAATCATAAAGTCTAGTTAGTCTGTTACTTTGAATCTCTTCAAATCAACACATTCTATATGTTATTTTTCAATCAGCTGCAAAGATGATGCAGAACACAAACAAAGCAAGATCAAAGGCTGCATATTACTCCACTGTGTAAGTCTATAGTGGAGATGCAAAGGAAACAGTATCTCCTCTTCGGTCTATCATGTCATTGTATGTCAAGGGTAGTAAATGAAGGCTCTTTCCCGATGTTGAGTAAAAGATTTAACAGGAAATCCTTGAGCTGAGTACAAGGCAGATCAGTTCTGGGGAAATGCTCTTACTCTTCATCACCTGCCAGGGTCTGCTGTCAATCTCCAGGAGAAGCTTGGATCTTGAATCCAGTCTTGTTTTGAACCAGATAGTGCACTGAGCCAAATAAGCTTGGACAGTCAGGGGAAACATGGATGTTGCAATTGTTCTCTTGAGTAATTCCTATTATATGTAGTATGCTAGTTAGCGTCTGAAAACATATGACCCTGAGTTTTGTTCACTCAAATTCAGAAGGGCATTTTGGAGCTTTGTGCACTTAAATATTTTTCTGGGGTGTGGTGGTTTTTTGAGGTAATGTGTGTAGCCATACCAGTGGAGCTAATGGAGGAAGATCCTATTGGCTTTGGAGTCAACTTTCTCTTTAGTAATATTGACAATGCTGAGAAAACCCAGGGATCATCTGTAGCCCTAAAAGGGGACAGGTCGAGTTAAGCCACTACTGTTGTTTTAACTTGGACTTTCTTGGAGCTGCAAAGATTGAGACCATTTGAATGTTTCAGAGGATCAACAGTGAAGATTCAAGGACAATTCAGACATTTGTGGAGGCTGTCTTTCTTTCTGCCCTCTAACTGAGAGAGAGATAATATTACAGTGGTCTGGGTGACTTTACGTGACTGTGGAGACTAAGCCAATGAGAGTGGAAGAGATGAGAACCCCAGAACAGTCATTTCTTCACCCTGTCTGTTTCCCTCTACCTGGTAGCTGCTAGAGCATACAGAGCAAGGTCTTTGCTGAGGAAAGGGAATACCGTGGGCTAGAGACCTAGAACCTACCTAAGGGGTGGCAGTGCCAGCCACCAGGCTCTTTGCAGGAATACCATCACTGCTACCAGGATGCCCTGCTTCTCAGAAAGCAGCTGTATAGATGGTCCACAGGAGTCCTGCTCTACAAGGCTTTCAATCCTCCCTGACACCACTCTGGCCTTTCTGTGCTTTATGTAGTGGTGTAGTGAGTTCACACCTCTCCTGTGTGTGCACTGCTGCTCAAACCAAGAGACCCTGTTAACAACATGCACCCAGGCCCAGCCGTGGTAACAGTGGATGTACAGTGACCTACTTTTAACACAGCTTATGTAGCCTTTCTTGCTGCTTTATGCTTGAATGGCAGAATTTGCAACAAAAGGTCAATTTATGGCAGCCTTTTATTGCAAGGTCTTTTTCTGTAGTCCAAAGTTATAATGATAAAATGCTCTGTAGAGTACAATGAGGACTGCAAAAATCAGCCCCACTTTTTATGGAAGGCTTTCAACTTTATCTGTTTTAAACAGCTTTTGGTACTAAGCTTTTTGTTTGCTTATTTGCTTTCTTATGAAGACAGCTTTATTACTTGCATGGAGAGCAATAGAGGAACATGTCTGAATATGAATAGAGAGGCTCAGAAATGGTGAGTTTAAGTAAAAAATACTTCTGAAACTCAGCAACCCACCCTCCTGCATAGAGGGAAAAGAACCTAAACCACAGCAGCCCAGAAGAGAGAAAACTGCATGGCAAAAATGAAACGGGAACCTGTCCCCAGCCAAGGAAAGGCACAAAGTAAATCTGATGTGACCCAACCACACAGGGTCATACACAAGCAGAGACAAATACAGGAGAAAGGACACTGTGACAATAGTTAGCTCGGAGGGCTGAGACACACGGCTGAGTTCCTACATGTCAACTGTGCTGCAAGAGCTGACTGATTCATACACTTTGCCCATGGCAGTCAGGAGGTGAAACACATTATGTTAAGCCTCAGTGGAAGAGGGCTGGATGAACGTGCTCTCCTTGATTCTTGTAAATGCTGAGAGCATGATCATGAGCTGTTCCTGCAGTTCAACTAATGTGGGCACCCAACACTGAACTGAGCATCCATGGCTCCCATTCAGAAATGACCCCAACCCCTTTTCAACAAGGCTTAGTCTGCTGCAAATAGGGGCTGTGGAGCATGTTAGCATAAACCCTTTCTGCTGCCTGCCCAGGGTAAGCATATGATGGAGAAATAGTCCCTGACACCATGGGGGAACTCCTTACAAACTCCCTCCCATGTCTGAGCCTTTAGCAGGGCCATGCTGTTGGCAAACGTTGCTCTTGGGGAGATGTCCTTGTTGAGCTGACAGGGTGGCTTGTCCTAAATCCTGGGTGAGTGCAGCCTGTGTCACGCTCTCCTATCAGGATGCCAAGGACCATGCCCCAGTATGGGCAGAGCCTTGTTTTCCTCTCTACTCAGCTTTCTTCCAGATAGCAAAAGCAGCTTTGCCAAGGTTGCTCTACAGCTTCTACTGGTGCCAGTAATCTGGGTAATCTCTTATCTTGTCTTACTTTGCTGTTTATAGCCATGACAGCTGAACCCTAGACAATGTGTAATGGGTGAGTTATGTTAGACATTGTCGAGCCAACAGTGATCTGGAGCCAGGGCATTGCAAGCTGTGTACTAGAGCTCAAAGCACCAGGAGTGGAAATCAGCAGTGGCAAGTGATTTGAGAAATTGCTATGTCCTGGCTTCAGTTTACTCATTCAATGCACAGTCTACTCCTTGGGACTGATGGACAGTTTTGCCTAGAGGTAGTTGAATGTCACTGGTTATGAAAGACTCAGCCACAACTTCAAGCGAAAGGCTTGTTAGTCATCTTTCCTTCTATCTCATGTACCATCATGGTAATAAACCTCTTGCAGCTGCCATTCAGGATGCTGGGAAGTTAGGCTCTCTCAGTTTGAGCCTTCACTATCTCTGTGTGTTTCCAGTGCTTTGTCTGTATTTGTGCTGGTTAGGACTCTGGCTGAAGTGAATCTCCTACAGCATTTGGAAAAGATACAAAGAAATCATATCTTCCTTAGCTGGTGTGACTCCTAAGTTTTGGCAGGACTAAGGAACTCTTCAGCCAGTATTGAAGCTGCTAATATAATATAATCAGTTACTCCACACAAAGCATCATCTTTTGCATGTAAACTTACTTGTACAGTCCCTTTCTGAGTCTTAATGACTGGATGGATCTAAAGATAAAGGTGGTGAAAAAAATTCATCAGTCATGAACTGACATCCCTCTTTGTATCAAAGAAATAGGTCCACATTTCAGTAACATCATGAAATCTTAACAAAAGCCATCACTGTAGAACTGGTCATGCTGATGGTCTTTTTTATAATAAATAGGGATCAAAAATTCATTTAAAGACCTGATCTTAAGTTGACCTGAACATGTCACAAGTCCTTTCCTGGAAAGAGCTCAGTACATTTCTGAATCAGCTGGTTGAACAAACGATGTACTATGAAGACAAGTGCCTGGATGCATGAATTTTCTCAGATACAGCCATAACCACATCCTGAGCTAGGGCACCATGTTTGCAGTCATCGTATCAAACAGCCCTCACTGTTACCAGCCTATCAGTGACAGCAAGGCAGGAGTGTTGAACTAGAGAGAGAGATAAGGACAAAAGAAAATTCTCTGAGCAGCCAGCTGGGAAGACAAATCATGGGTCCCCATAGTTGGGTGTTCTCCTTTTGTAGGAGGGTGTCCCCCTCATAATGTCCCATGACCAAACAGTTTTCATCAGGAACTGTTTTGAGGGAATTTGTGCTTTATTCCTGCTTACCATGCTGTTAGGAGAACAGTTTGACCAGGGTGGGTATGCAGGCCTGCTGGTTGTCAATCTGAGTATTTTTGGGTATCTCATTGCAAGATACCACCAAGAGAAAGAGTGGGCATGAGTCTCACCCCAGTGGTACTTTCTCCCCTTGGAAACACACCTAAAGAAAAGTATCAAGTTTGCAGGTTCAAGGCCATAAGAGTAAAGGCATGAAAACAACAGTAGTGAGAACGACTGATGGCAGAGGAAACAACTGCCCCAGAAGTGCTGGGAAAAACTCCTATGGCATCTTAGGAGAAAGGGTACAAAGCTGCAGGTGAAAGGCAGGCTGTGGAATGGCAGCCAGAAGGCTCCGAGGATGACATGGGCTAAGGCACCTACAGCACTGCCACAATGAGGGGTCTGGCAGCCCAGAACGGGGCCCACAGCATCCAGGGTTCTGAGCAGGACATTGCTAAGAGAGACTGACATGTGAAGAAGTCAATCCTGAAAGTGCCATCTTTGACTTAGGTATTTATCTGAAAGCTCAGATCAGGTGTCAGCTTGGGACATGGAGCTGTGTGGCTGCAGAACACTGATGATCCACAGTTGACCTCGAAGACCTCGATACAGACAAGCCAGGAACCGGCTGGGGCGGGTCATGATTTCCAACCCACACGTCTTCTTCCCGTGAAATCCAAAGAGTGGAAGAGAATGGAAGGTTACTACACACCTTGGTGTCCCCATGGCAGTCAGGATGTGGCAAGGGCAATCATCCAGGCTGGGGATTTGCAGAGCACTCCCATACGTCACCATAATCCTCCCCTTGGGTGGAGATTACCAGGTAGCTCTTTTTTCAGTTGTCTTCCTGAATATACCTGAAACGGGTAATTCCTTCTTTTTGTATAAAAACATGCTAATTGCCCAGAAATGGCAAGACCTGGGTTTCACCCTCATCCTGAGAGATTTCAATGCCTCTGCTTCCCTTTCCACTTGAGCATCTTCACAGGTTTCCTGAAAGTCAATGAGAGAAGGAAATGTTCAGTACATCCACATCCCTAATTGTAGCTGCTCTACTGTCTATCTTGGTCTTTCTTTGTGTAGGGTTCAGCTCCAACAGAAAGGGTAAGGAGGAGTCTACCTTGTTGGGGTGCTCCCCACAGTTGGCAGCTTTGGACTTTCTGTTATAGTCTTCACTCTTCAGTTGTAAATTTTTCCAGACAAAGCTCAGATTTTTTGTGATGTGTCAGTAAATCAGCTAGAATACCCTTGCCAAACACCTTGTTATTATCTTGTTACTGTCATTAATTACCTAATTAAAGCCAGTCATGGTATGTTAATGATAAACCTTAGCCTGACTTCTGAGGAAAACAGAAAATTGGCTTAGTTTTCCTAGCTCTGGTCTCACTTAAGCCTCATGTCATTTTCATTATAATGGGATTTTCATTACTTAATCTATTATTTACTGCAGGGAGAATCTGAAATGCACAGAACATATTTACAATGCGAAAAGGCTACTTGGGTACCAGTCTTTGAACCAGTGGTTTTCTATGAGGAATTGCTTTACAAGTCTGTCTTGTGTCTGCTTTTAAAAATAATACTATTTAAAATAGATATTTAAAGGATGAGTAACAAGTCTTGGCTTTGCAAATGCAGACATTAGATCACAGTGACCCTCTGCCTCCTGGGAACAACTTCCCTCTCACTTCCAAGCCATCAGATAATGTGTGTTGAATAAAGCAAACAGGTCAGAGAGCTGCTCATATACACTGCTAATTGGTGAACTCCTCATTTAGTGTTTTAAAGGGATCTGGCACCATGTAATGTTTCAGCCTTACTCTCCAGAGGAACTCCTTGATCCTGTTGCGCTTGCTCTTTATTATTTTTCTTTTCAAACATTTTCTCCAATAAATGTTTTCTGCACAGAAATCTTAGTATCCACAATCCAAGGTGGTTTTTTCTGTTTCATTCAGAACATGGTATCTTGATGAGCACTGTGTTTTCCCATCTCTGTGATGGGTTCAGTGGTGACTCAGAGTGACACACAGTGAACAGTCAGCGCTGCTCCCCGCAGTGTCTGGCCATTCAGAGAACTCCCTCACCACCCAGATATCTTTGTGGTTTGAGAGGTCTGACCAGTCTGCCATCAAAAGTGGAAAGTTTGGGGAAGCCCAACTCTGTTTTGACATCAGCTGTTGGTTTAAAATGCCAAAGCACAGAGGAAGAAAACCCACTAAGACAGGGGAACTGCAATGCAACTGTTGTCAAGGTAAATCAAAAGCATGGCGTTTGCAAGCTGGGTTTTTCCGTACAGTCATCACAATGTATATTGGTGGGGATGCCAGAGGGGAAATGGCACAAGAGTTCCCTTCCTTGTGTGTGCCCAGTGAATGGGCCACCAAGGGCCATGTCTCTTGCTCTCAGGAGGAGATGAGTCTCTCCTGCCCGAGAGAGATGGAAAGTGCAGGAACAATATCAAGCTCTCTGTCAAGCGGGTCCGCATGGGGCAGATGAGCAGGCTTGAAGTCTTTTAACAGTCTTAATTAACATTTCCTCACAGCCACCGTACCCTCCTGCCACCTGGCATCTATGGTTAAATCTGTGGATGTTTGATATGCACAGAACTGATCAGCAAGAGTTATACAGTCTCATTTCTCCAAAGAAAACAAAAAGTCCCTTGTCTTCAAGGCATCACATAGTTTCCAGTGCCTCCATACTTGAATATCAACCCAGAAATTTTTTTTGGTCAGATGTTTAGTGCCCCTGACCTTCATAGCTATAAAAAGTGTTATGAAGCACCATGGTGGTTCAGTGTTTGGGAAGAAGTAGATGCCTGGAGTTGAAACACACCATTTGAGGCAGTCCTTTGAAACACAGTGGAAAGCCAGTCAGCTGTTGTTCTTATATAAAAGGAATAGGAGAGAACATATCTGGTCTTTGCCTTCAAATCCAGCCATTCATGATACCTTCTTTTTACTCAAAATGCAGCATGCCTTGAGATCTTGCCATCTGCTCTGTTTCCTCAAGGAAAATCTGCTTGATTTTAGCTCCCTTAAAAATTAACATCATAAAGAGGAACACACTTTGCTGTACTGGGTTGCAGTACACCAGGAGACAAAATGACCCCCAAGTCCATATCCTTGACCAAATTTGCAATATCTTGGCATGGATGTATTTATAACCTCTAAAAGGTATCCATACCAAGTGATCAGTGGGCTGGAGCAGCAGTGCCAGAAAGCCACCTCTCTGTGCTGAAGGGTCATCTCTCTGCAGGGAGCCTAAACTGTGAGGCTTGTAGTGTGGGAACATGAGTAACTGCACAATGGTCTGTCTCAAGCCATTGCCTGTACTTGCATTTGGTATCCTAAATCTGCTGCCTCTTCCTAAAGAGGAAGAAGGGATGACTTCTCTCTATGCATGGAATCTGACCAAGAACAGTCCTAGGTTTTGTGCTGCATGCCTGGATGTTCCCATCTGTCCCACAGGTCTGCTGAAGGTTTGAAAGAACCTGGAGCTCAGTGGTATTTGGGACAGGACCCACAGCATGGTGTAGACTGGCAAGCTATAACCACACCTGTTTGGCTGAGGATGACATGAAACGGAGCATGGAAGCAGGAGAAAGAGAAAAGCAAATGCCAGTGTGGAAATAACCCTTCACCACCTCCTTCCTCACCCAAATTAAACCACCAAGGGGATTTCCGGTAGAAAACAAACCACCTGCACTGAGGGGGCTGAAAATATAAATTGAAGTGGCGGGGGGGGCGGGAATGGGGAAAACCAGGAAGGCACAGTCATGGTCAGATACAGGCCAGCATATCGAGGTGTCTCTCGAGCTGCTGCCCAGGCAGGACTCAGTGGTCAGCAAATTTTCAGGAACAAGAGGACAGGGCTAAGATTTCAAGACAGATTTGAATCTCAGCCAAGTTTTTGTGGCAGAGATCATGGAGACATCATTTCATGCTCCAGGTGAACAAGAGAGAACTGAGTTATTTGTATGTGATCATGCCAAATGTCCTGGACAGGACAAGAACACCCCCACTGCCAGCAGGATGAGGAAGGTGTTAAAATGCTCCACACCAGCCTCTGTGGAAGTGAACTGGTATTTGGTGCAGTAAAACACAATCAAATGTTAATCCAAATGGAGCTTGGGTTTCTTTTTGCCTGATCTCATACTGCTTAATATAAAAAAGGAAGGTAAAGAAAAAAAAATAAAAAGAAATAGTCTTTGATTTCCTGATTAAAATTGAGCTCCATTTGTTTTGAATGAAAATTTTGTCTCTACAATGACTCACAAGCTGCAAGTCAAGAAGAAAAGAATTAATCACAAGGGAAGGGAAACACAGAAACAAAACCAAAAAACCCCAGAAGTTCTTCAGCTCTGTGGGGCTGAGGGAATGAGTGTGTATCTTGTGATGCACTTGGCTTCATGCAAGTGGTTTGCCTCTTGCATTTTCATCTCAGTCGAATCAGAGGTTGGAGTGTGGGGGATGTGAGCTCAGCTTTTGATTCTGCACAGCTTCCTGTGAGGCATAGGATGAATTTTCAAATCTCTGTGGGTCTCACCTGTAAAACAGTAATAACATTCTCTGTCTGTTTAAATTACTTGTTCTTCATATGAGTTTCTACCTGGCTTAGAGTAACAGGGCCCTAATGTATCATTAGAATCTCTAGCTGCCACTGTGCAATGAATAATAATGTTTATTTATCATAATAAACACGTTAGCGCTGTCAGAGCATGTGCATGGAGCACTTAGAGCAGTGTCTGACAATCACATCCTGCCATGTAAGGCTTAGGGTGGAAAATAAGACTCATTTTGCAGGCGGTATAAAACTCATGGATGGCCAAAGTCTTCCTGCAGGCAATGCTGGAGGAAAAGAGAGAAGGTCAACTTTGTTCTAAAAAACAATGCTAGAATGTCACTGTGTCCATCTCTAAAGTGCCAAGATAGCTCCCCACATTTCCAGACTGCAGTAGTGAAGGATCCAAGTAGTATGTCTCCAATCCAAAGTATATATAACAGAAAACTCTAACTTATATATTGAAATTACCTAAATCTGTTTCTTACATCTTCCCCCCCTGCTCTCCTCCTCTTCCTCCTTTATCCAAGTCTCTATTTTGGGGAAGAGGCAATGAAGGGCAGAATTCAAGTCATTCTATCTGATGATCTCAGTTACTGGTCCCTCCATCTGTGTGCCAGCACACACCATGTGACTCACCATGCTGAGAGAAAGGTGGGATGGCAGCTCACCTAGGAGAACCTCATACTTTACATGCTCAAGAAGCTGATCTTATGGTAAAGCACAACTCAAAGTGGGTCAGGTTACCCCAAATTAGACCTCGTTTGCCAGAGTGGTGTAAAAATCAGAGATAATTCCAAAACCAGCTGGGGTAGGATCCACCCTTGCCCATATGAAATCATTGCTGCTGCTGACAGCAGGGACATCAGCTCAGATTTTGGATTATTTATATTAAAACAAGACAGATAAAGCCTTTGATGCTTCTGGAGTTACTTGAGAATCCAGCTGGTGTAAAGGAGGTTAGAACCTGCTTCTAGGTCCTTTGGTTGCATCTCACTGCTTGATCTATGCTGGAGATACTTGCTGCAGGGTTAGTCATCCTTGTGTCCTGAAGAGACCTCAAAGCACTTTCTATCACTCAGAAATATCTGCTGCGAGGAATCGTCTGGTGAACTGTAGGACTGGAACAAAAAAGAAGGAAATTCTGTATATTGAGAAAGAATATAACAACAAAAACTCTGTAAAAATGGTGTGCTGTGCAATGGGGAAACAGTCTCTGTCCTTGTTTGATTCCCTGTGGGTAATTACAGTGGCTAATTTATTCTCCCCTGGAGCACTCCTGGTCCCTTGTTCTGGTGTAATCCTGGCCACTCCTGCCAGCCCCATCATCTGGGAGCCAGACAGGCCACTGCAACCCTGCATCTACCAACATCAACCTTTGACTTTCAGTGACAGCACCTCCTCGACACTGCAGCCCAAGCCAGGAATCACAGGGCTGAACTGAGCAAAGTGCATAATTGTTCCTTTTTGTATTAAATTCAAGTATGAAGTGTTTGTTATTTTAAACGCTGAAAGGTGCTGGGCACTCAAAACCCTGAAAAACTGAAAAACTGTAGGATCTGAAGACCTAGCTCTCTTCTGTTCTTTAGCAATTTCGAGCTTCAGAGGTGTCCCAGTATGTGAACTCAGTCAACATGTCACATGTGACTGCCTTTATAATTTTCTCATTGTGGCACTGCCAATACCTTTGTGCTCTTCAATCACTCCGTGTTTGTTTTGAAACAAAACAAACATTATTTGCAAAGTGTGTCTGCTCAAAGCAATTCCCTGAACTGTTCACACTGTGTGCATCACCCATGCCAAGAAAATGTATGTCTCCATGTAAAAACTAACTGTGCACCCAACATTTGTAAACTCCCCATGCTCAGCCTGTGGCCCAACTCCTCCATTACACTAGAGGACAGTGATGATGTGTTCACTGCTGTGTTCCTAGTGCTGACAGACAGCAACAATCACAATGAAACAAAAATAGCACTTTTACTTAACCCATGTCCTTGCAGTGAACAGTCCCTGGAATTTCCAGCAGTGGCCATATTATGCCAGGCTCTTGGTACCACTTGCTAATTTTCCAGCACCACCATTTCTGCAAGGCAAGAAATACTGTTTGGTGCAGGCAGGAGAACAGCAAGAAAAACAAAGCCTTGCCCTAAGCCACCATTTCAAATCACCGGTGGAAACTAACAAATGCCAGGAGATTCCCAGTCCCTTGTTTCAGCCACAAGGCAAATCCTATTTTTGCAGTGACATCAGTAGCTCACTAACACCTATTGACTGTAGCATCCAATTCATTTTTACAAGCTTTGTGGCACTACAGTTTGCCAAGGAATCCAGAGTGAAGAGTAATTTTCATTTGAACCATTTTTCAGCTGTGGATATTAAAGACGTAAGTGAATAGAAATAACCGTGCATGGAGCATCTGTTATTTTTCCACCTTTTTTCATTGTCTTTGATGTGAGAGCTGCACCACTGTGCCCTCCATGTCACTACGTCATCTAATACATTGTTTAAAGCGTTGCTGAAATGTCCATACTAAAGAGTGAAAACATGTCAGCTTATGTTTTACTTGGACTGAGAGCATGAATGTTTACCCTGCACTGCCTTTGGGAGAAGTGGCCATGCCCAGGACCAAAGCCTTGGTGCCAGCCAAATCTCTGCTGATCCTGAGGTGTCACCCCTGACATACAGGTTTGGAGATGCTATTTCCCAAATGCAAATGTTGAAAGGGTGGCACTCGTTCAAAAATCAGCCCCCTGCTTTTGTTGACTGTATGAAATAGCTGTGAATGTGTTTAGAAGCAGGCCAGGTCCTTTACAGCAGGCTGTAAAACAGAAAGTCTGGGGTAGGGAGGAAACAATTTAGAAAGAGGTGAAGAGGACTGAGACAGAGAGAAGCCCCCTGCCATCTGTGCCCATGGCTGTGTGTCAGTATGGTACCACCATGAGATGAACTCTCTTCCTAAAGCAGCCTTATTTGAGGATTAGCTCTGGAACAGCATCATCTGTTCTCGATCCTTTCCAACATCACTTAGCTGTGTTTGGCTCCTGCTCCCTCCATGCCAAGGGCATCTGGGAGGCACACAGATGGAGTGGCAGCACTAACACTCGTGCCTCCTTACACACCATGTTACAGGGGCAGTCAAGGCCTGATCAGCAGCCTTGCAGCAACATGGACCTCTTCCTCTCAGTTCTTCATCACCATGTACCAAGAAAACAACAGACATCCCTGACACCCTTCTAAATATCATGGAGGGAGGGTCTGTTCCTAAAGCCTGTCCAGATCCCAGCTTTCCAACCAAATGAAGAAGAGGCATGAAGCCCTGGGTTAGGCCCCCTCCTCTTGGAAGCATCACTCCACTTGGCCAACAGAATGGGAGGACACAATAAAATCTATTCTGGATGATCTGTGTGACAATATCAAGCACTTCTTTTTCCTTTTTCATTATTTTTTTTTTTTTTCAGTTTGGTGCTGGATGAGATTGCTTCTGGGATGCTTCTGTAGCTTTTGGCTCTGGCTAAATAGCAGGAGAGCTCCCAATAGCAGTAGTCATATGACCATACTCTTGTGCACTTGTGAATGGAAAATCATGTGTCTTCGTGAATCACAGGAGTATAAAGACCAGATGTGATGTTCACAGCTCCCACATATTCACATGAGAATGGGCCAATGCTAGCAAAGAAATATGAAAGGAGAATTATCTGCACTATGCGTTTTACATTGCTTTAATACTGGATGTAAGTGGACAAGGGAAAAAAAAACACAAATAAAAGAGAATGTCAATAATAATGAAAAAAAAGTGTGTTCCAGGCTCAGAGAAATTATTTTGACACCAGAATTCACATTTTTTGTTATCACCCCTTTGGGCAAAGTCATTCAAAAGAACAAACAGAAAATCACACCTCAGACTAAGATACAGAACCTACCTCTCTTAGCAGACTGAATATGACAGCAGAAATAAGACCCCAGGATCCAAGCAGGGTGGAAAATAAAAAGGTTATTTTAAAATATTAAAAAGATCCCAGGATCTAAATATGGTAGAAAATAAAAATGATATTTTAAAATATTGCTGTTTAGTAAGTGGGGAAGTGAGAGGTGAATCTTCTTTTATTAAGAAGGTGATTTCCTTACTATAACCTTACCCTAATTTTTCCCCAGTTTTAATAAAGGCAGATTAAACCACCACATCCTGAATGTGATAAGCATCTGGCAGGATTTGCTTCAAGACTCATCAGGGCTGTCCCTAAAGAGACCTGATTTGCCCTTGAGTGTGTCTGTCCCCTGTGGATGCTGGAGATCCACCCACATCTGGTGCAGAGGGTGCTCTTGTGTCTGAAGCTGCTTCACATGGAGTACCTACCTACCTACCCTAGAGTCAGCAAAGATTAGTTAGACTTCCCTTTGTAGCAGCTCTTTGCTGACAACACGGTGAACAGCTGGCCTTCCTTGCTCTTTTTCATTCATTCTGTTTTATAGGGTTTTTATTTCTTTTCAGCCTTCTCCAGTATATCACAGTAATTGAAGTTGTTTTACTCACCTTTGAGTTGTAACGTATGAACACACATACAACCAAGAGAGGCTCCTTCTTTTGCCTTGGGATTTCTGACTACCTTTGGAGCTATCACTCTGGCCTATATGAACTAAGGTTGCTCTCATGTGTTTTTACAGATGGAAAAAAATTAAGGGACATAAACATGGAATAGTTTGGGTTGGAAGGGACCTCAAAATCATCTTGTTCCAACTCCCCCACCATGGGCAGAGACACCATCCACTAGACCAGGATGCTCTGAGCCCCATCCAACCTGGCCTTGAACACTGCCAGGGATGGAGTATCAACAGCTTCTCTGGGCAACCTGGACCAGTGCCTCACCACTCTCACAGTAAAGAATTTCTTACTAATATCTAATCTGGATCTACCCTTTTGCAGTTTAAAGCCATCCCCCCTTGTCCTATGCCTTTGTTAAAACATCCCTCTCCAGCTCTCTTGGAGCCTCTTTACATACTGGAAGATGCTCTATGGCCTCCCTGGAACCTTCACAACCCCAGCTCCCTCAGCCCGCCTTCATACAAAAGGAGCTCAAGCCCACTGATCATCTTCGTGACCCTCCTCTGAACTCACTGCAAGGGTCCACGTCCTTCTTGTGCTGAGGGACCCAGAGCTGGATGCAGTACTCTCTGTGGATCTCATGAGGCCATCACCTCATGAAGTCCCATCACCTATTAAATTTGAGGAAAAATGTGCTCCAGGCGCTGCTGTGCTGGCTTGTCTCTCTTGGAAGAGCTATTTCCACATCCTGTTCAGAATTTCTTCGTGACCTTTAGTGAGCTATATAGGACCTGCTCCTCCAGGCTCTTCCACCTTGGAAGGCCGGGGACATAGGATGTGTCTGTCTTGCAGAAATACCAGCTGGAGTGCAGCCTGGGATTCAGCAGGAATTGATTTATATTGCTGCAAATAAGTAAGGGAAATTGTGAACTATGGTTTATGATTACTTTAAACCAGAAATTTCTGTTATATCTCTACAGTACGCTGCCACATTTTAATTGTAGAGAAGATACACACATAGTGTTGCTGCAGATATGCCAAGGGACACATGCACTGAAAACTGGGATACAATGAGGGGATTCACAGAAATTAGCACCAACCAAATGGGGAAAAAAATCCTTCATGTCTGGAAACAAGATATTGCTAAACCACAAAGCAAATCAGCACTCATTTGGCATAAAGAGTACTGGGGAGCAGGGTCAAATACGGGAAAATCAACACTGCAAAGCTCTGGAGCGGTCTTGGCCATGACTAAGGCCCAGGGTAACCAGCAGTCTCCTCAGCAAAGGTTCGGGAGGTAGCCTGGACCAGGGACTAATAGTAATAGTAGGAAGCTGCAAACCTGTTTTGGAAGCAAAGCTAAAAGCGGGGAGATGGCCAGATGATGCCAGCTGGCCCCAGGACCCGAGGGTGGGCACTGGCACGAGTTCCTCAGCACAGGTGTGTCCAGGAGAGGCCAACAGGCTCCACAGTCATCAGTGACTTGGCACCCGCCACTGCTATTCATCAGCTGCTTGGCCCCGTTCAGGGCCGTAATTTTTTTATGCCCTAGAGAGCAGCTGGCACCTCCAAAGAGCCAACAGGTTTCTGCTCCAACGAGTATCTGTTAAGGTGTAAAGGAGATGTATCTGGGCCAAGGATGGCAGATGAGACACAGATACTCTGAATGCTCCATCTAAGTGTAGGCATATTTCAGGTGAATAGAAAGTGATGGTGCACATGCTGTGGGCAAAAACGTGTAAACACAGCCCAGTGAACATAGCAAGGAAAAATATTAAAGAATCTCAATCTCACTCAGTAAGTCTTTTTGCCAAGTCCATCACAGTTTCAAAGTGACTGCCCTGCACAAACAGACTGAAGGAGTAAAAGATAAGAGGGTTTTTAATCCATCTCATTACATGAGTTGTGAGAAGACTAACCAGGCCAAGCTTTGCACACAAGTAGAAGAAAACCTCTGTGGAATCTGACGAGGTTTAGACACGTGCTTGATGTCTACAGAGGCATTTCTGGTCTCACCCCAAGTCACACCTCATGATGCACTAAAGAATTGTGGTTCTAGCTCCTCTCCCCACCCTTTACCTCACTCCCTGTGTCCCACCCTTTATCACTATGTTACATCCTGCACCCAGAAGGTACCTAAAAACCGCAATACACTTGAATTCTCATAGTCAAGGCCTAATATTTTGACTTGGATTAAAATGTCCTTCAGAAAGTGAGCTAATTTTGCCTTATTTTCCAGCAGACATATCACTGAGGTGTATCTTTTAGGCATACCTCTGGGTACAAGGGATCTGTGTAATAATCTATGTAATAGAGACATTCTGAACTCACAGCACTGCCTGAGCACGACCAGCAGTCTTCAGAATGAGGCCTCTGATCTGCATGTTGATGATTGTCCAGGGAAAGTTGAATGGACTTTGAAATATTTGTCAAGGCTCGCAGTAAAGATTCAAGGAAAAGGATGATTCACAGTGAGAATAAATTTTCCTGAGCAGATCAACCCTTCCACCAAAAGACACTTGTTGGGAAGTGAAGTTTAAACAAAATATTTTGTTAAAAACAGTTATGAAAGAACTCATTTAGTGTTTGAAATATCTGGCCTTGCTGTACTTTCACCAACTGCTGGGCTGTATCAGGTGCAGGTGGATGGTTTTGCTTGGTTAAATCAACATGATTGTCCTTGTACTGCTGGCCTCCATGGAAAGAAACTGTGAGCAAGTCCACAGAAGAGCTGAGCTTTTGTGAACTGCAGCAAAGTGACACTTGGGCCTGAAGGGGGACAGGAAAACTGAAAAGTATGAATTGAGGATAAAAAAGTCATGATAAGCTCATGTGGCTGTGTTAGTTTGAGTCCTGTTTGGGGTTAGTCATTGTTAACTTGAGTCCTGATTTCTCTGTGTAGAAATATGATCCAGAAGAGAAAGTCTGGTTTTGAAGTTCAGTCCCATGAGTAATGCATGAACTTTTCAACTTAGCACTGGTTTTCAAGCACTAACTGCAAGTTTGCAGTTTTTTGTCAGAACCAAAGGAAGACAGCAAAACATAATTTGCACAAAAAATGTACTCAGTGTGTCATAGTAGAGCACACTAGGATGGAAGTCCTTAGCCTCACATTCACAATGTGAATGATATTCACATTACATTAATAGTGAAGGGAAATGAAGAAATAGGGAAAAAATAATCTCTGCATCAGTGTGTAACTGCTGTATTTTATAGATGAATGATGATGCTTAATGGCTTAGACTAAAGCAAGGAGCTCAGGGTCTCCATTGAATGTCACCATTTAGGGCTGTAGTGCTATATTTTTTATATAATTCGAATCTGTGAAGGTCTAATTCACTCATGCTTGAGCCCCTGAAGTGAGGAGGAGCGTGAGTGGGGTCACGACAGAGTAATAGCAAGTCAGTGAATTTAAAAGAAAAATAACATCAGTAGATCAGAACATGGGATCAGTTTAAGATCCTCATGAACGGTTTCTCTTTGCAGCATTCAGGCTCAATGGATTCATAGATGTAAACTGCTTTGAGATTTCAATGGGAGAAGAAACCAGGTGTCAAACATTGTTATTTACACTAAGTAATTGCATAAAGAAAAACCCAGAATCAGATCTTTGTTCTACATTCACAAATGTATACCCTTAATGATTTCCTTTCCAGCATTTCAAGCTATAAATAGGTTTGTAAGTTTAAAAGCTGGAAATAAACCACCAGAAACTGTGACTGGGTATTGTGAGAAGGGTTTATTAATTTTGTGTTGGGGGAAGGGGCTGGGTTAAATCAGAGTGGAACAGGCATTCTGAAACCAGCCTGTGCCTGTTGGGAAGGAGACCATGGGCTAGGATCCACCAAGGAGAGAGGGCAAGGAATGAAGGGAATAGGGAACAAAAGCAACACAAAATAATTGGGACTAATATGATACTATGTGTTAAGGTTTATGAAAATAAGCAGAGATAACAATGAAAAGTCCTTGCCTAGCTAAAAATAGTTATAGGTTATGTAAACAGAGGAAAAACACAAGCACATAGACTTATGCTGTCGGAATTTCTTGATGCGAGTGGCAAGGGATTCTGTTTCTCACAGCTAAAAATATGTTTCACCACCAGACACTGTGTTTGCCATAATGGGCCAATGTGGTCAAGCAGGACCAGCGCATGAGAAGTGAGTGGCTGTGATGGAAATCAGAGGAACAGGGTCTACTGAAGGATCTCTTCCCTCCCCAACAATTTGCGAGTGTTCTGCTTACCTTGCCAACTCCACAGACTCCAGATACTAAACTCAGGACATCATCTGCTGGAGATAGCTGGAGCAAGCCAGCACCTGGAAGGAACACAGCAGAATCCTGAAGCACACAGCATACTACTGGTGCTTCCCCCAGGAGTAAAAGCCAGGCTTTAGGCTTTGGACCATTTTACCCCTATTTGACTAAAGCTTTGTAGCTCCTCAGGGTCACAATTTTGGTGCTACTCATTGTGAATTTAGTAGAGACTAAACAGCCTTTCCCTGTGCAGGGAAATGTTTATGTTCATGTTGTAAGAACAAAGAACTGAGTCATTCTATCACCAAGGATGTTTTTTAATGAACTGCACTAGCAAAAATAACTCTAATCATCTCTAGCATCTTGGATGCATATATTTCTCTGGCCAAAAACTGTCTGACTTCAAAACCATCCTCCTCCAGCATTGCTCACAACACTAGAGGGCTGAGATCTACAAAATGGTCAAGACTCCACACCCAGTGTAACTCCTATTGAAGACACCAAAGCAGGTATAGTGATGTCAGCAGAAGCCCCTCTGTTCTAGCCTGTGGCTCATCATCCACCTTCTCGGTCTTTCAAAAGTATTTTTAAGAAATTTGCACTTAACTATCAGCTACATTATAGGGATCTCTGTGCATTGCACCAGGATTCTGTTTCTCAGTGGGACAACAAAGCTTGTTGCTTGTTCTAAGAGATATACAAGGGCCCAGGGAGGCAGGTAGAGGTTGTGGGAATTAGACAGCAATAGGACAAAGCAAGTGAAAGAGTTTTTTCCCAGTTTATTTTTTATCTTCCCTTCTGGCAGTGTTCACTTAATAAGACACAGACCAGGCTCTTATTTTAATCTCGGTAGGTCAGAGCTGCTTTTCTAGCCTTTAAATACAGAGAACAGAGAAGATAACTGCCCTTACAGCCTCATGCAGTGAGTCCACAGCAGAGGTGGGGATGTCTCTGAGCATCCTGCTCCTGCACAGCCAGTCTGTTCCCAATCCCACTGTGGTCTTGTCCCACAGGACACAGCCAAACAAACCTGAGGCCTGGTTTTGGGATGACAAACCAGTGCAGAGGGCAACCTCACTTCATCACATCATCTTTGTATATAAAATAAAATGCATAAAAGCTACAGTCCCATCTTCTCTCAGGGGCTTCCCAAAGTGCTGCTGTCCCCTACTAGAGCTGATGTCTGCAGAGAGTCCTCCTTCCCTGAGGAAACAGGGAAGCTGTGAGATGACAAATGGGCAGGCGAGGGATCCTCTGCTGCAGGCTGGGAAAGGGTTCCAAGGGGAAATCCACTCTGGGTGCCTGGCTGCTGAGGATGGTGCTACGTGGGCACATGTGAGACTGACAGTGGAGGCAGATGTGTGAGGAGCGCCTGCCATCGCCTCTCGCCGAGCCGACGTGTTTGCACACACGGGCTGGTTACTCCCTCTCAGAGTCACCGTGGGAGGCAGGTTTGGCTGAAATCCACTTCTCACTGCTGAGTCACCCCTTGCTGCTGACACGCTCCCCGATCCCAGGCCCCTTAGAGAATGGTGAAACAAACGTTCTAGAAGTGCTTTTGAAAGGTAGACTGGAAGTGAAGAAATCAGTCTCAGTTCTTCTCAGAATGGGAAAAGAAAAGGCGACGGGGTGAGGAAAAAGATAAAACCACTGGACTTCACAAATTTGGGTGGTTCCTTCTTTGGATCTAGCTTTTGAATCATCAGTGTCTGGTCTAATTTGCTGAGGAGTGGAAGACCACTAGCTTAAGATCCTCAGATGCTCAAGTACCTTGGAAAAGCAGGCCAATCACATCAAAATCACTGTGCATTTACAGAAACATGGACTCTGCACATTACATTAGAAGTCTGTTGTCAATAGACCCAGACTCACACTTACCAAAAAGAAAATGATTGTGCTTTTTCAATCATCAGAATTATATTGTAGATTCAGAGCTACAGTGCTGTTGGAAAGAGCGTAGAAAGTGAAATATAGCATAGATCCTACTGGGTAACACATTCCTTAATGACATTTTTAAAGCATTTCACACTGGGAATAAAATACAGAAAGAGGGAGAAAAGAGCACAGTCTTCACTGAAAGTGGAAGATGAGAAAAATAATGAGCAGAAGAACTTTACACTGATGTGGGCTGTGGCATTGTGCTATCTGCTGCTCAGAGCAGACAGTGTTTCCAAAATATACACAGCACAAATCCAGAAGAGCAAAACTTGAATAACTAGTCGTGATCCCCTGGATTTAAATAGGTTGCCAACTCCCTATGGAAAGGGACACCAAAAATAACTAAATCTGGATCACTGGAATATTCCAGTTGTCCCTCAAATAAACAACCTCCGTAGTAACATGTGATTTCCAACAGTTTCACACTGAAGCTACAAAGGTCTGGTCATGGTGTCCAGTGATATATGACACTGTTGATCCCATTTTCAGGATGATTAAGAGGTATTTATTTGTTGTTGCCCCTTGAGAAAAGGATGTGATTTATCACAAAAGAATGATGAATTTCACAGGAGGGTACCAGGCTCCATTCAGCTGTGATAGAAAGGTCAGCACTGAGCAGGCAGTGTTTTTTGTACAGCCCTGGAAATGTTTTAGAACAATATTACAGCAAGGTAAAATTCAGACACCATTGAAGTTGATTCCAAAAATCTTGCTGACTTCACTAGAGCCAAAATTTCCTCAAAAGAATCCCTATGAATACTTTAAGTCCCTGGAGCTTTACTTTAATAGCAATGTTTTCCCCATGGAACTAGAAATAGAGAGGAAAAATAGGGAAGGCATGTGGGAGAAAGAGGAATCAAAGCTTCCCTCCCCCATCTCTTTCATGGGAAGATGCTCCTGATTACCCTCAGATGTCCACATCTCTGCTCTCCTCTACCTTTTGCTCCTACAGGTCTCATCCCTTCAAAGCAAAGGAGCCTGTGGGCAGCCTGAGCCTGGTAATGCTCCACTGCTGGCACTTCTTACTCCATGCGATCAGCCAACAGCAACCTGCTTTCTTGTTCACCTTTATATTTAGTCATAAAAGGTTGACAAGACAGAAATATGATGGCTTCACTGCACCCACAAGTGAAGAAAAGATGATGATTTCTTCTTTCAGGTGAGTCCTGCTGAAGGTCCAGCTTACAAATGGGCTGAAGTGGGGCTTTAGCTGAGGTACCTGAGACTCATCACCAAATCCCTCAGCGTGTATTGTTGGCAGTCAGTGCTGAAGCGGGAAGAAACATGACATCCATGACAGTCTGTTTCTCATTAATGTCTTACCTTTAATTACAAATAATCAGAGCCTGATTTAGTCCCCAAACAGGACACTTCTTTCTTCTTTTCAAAATGTTATAGATTACAAGCTGTCATTAGATGTCCTTGCTACCTATAGAATTGGCAAGGTGTCTAATTTGATTCCAGAGTCAACCTACAGCCAAGCTGTTCACAGCCAAATGGTATGTGAAATAAAAGCAATTTTCTTATTTTGGTGAAAGCTTTTTACTATTTCAGTCACGTGAGTGGTAGTGCTTTGGGAGAATCTGGTGGCTGGAGTTTCAGAAGATATTTTGCCAAGAAATCACCCCTCGGAGAAAGCTGCTTGCAGCAGTATGCCTTGCCTCTCCTCCCTTTTTAATCTTTTTTTAATCTATCGTTTTTCCAGGAAATCATCTTTTCCCCAGCCTTGGGAAGGAGGGAGTGCTGCATTCGTAAGACTAGCAAATAGAGCCACTGCTCCCAGTGAGCTCCTGAAAATACATTGCAGCAGATGAGGAGCAGCACTGTATGTCACTGTGAGCAGATCCACCAGCCAGCTGATGGTGATTTCCTGCTTCTGGGACAGGCTGGAGCAGTGGGTTTGTAATCCAATTGAATTTTGGCCAGAACGCAGCCCGGGAGACTCAGTGCTGAACCGTTTCCCTTTGACAGCTGGCAAGGATTTGTGGACCACAGGAACGCCTGCTGAGCTCTCTGCTCAGGGGTGGATGCAGGTTTCACAGAGCCTGCCAATGTGAGAGACACCTGCTCCTGCCTCCCAGCTCCCACCTGGAGATAAACCCCTCAGTACCTCCCCAGACAGAAATTTCCTATCAATTGTGAAACGTAGGAGCCCCTGGCATATAAACCATCCCTTTTTCTTTTTTCTTTCTCTATTTTGATCATTGCAGAAAATAATTTTATAAAAGCCTGCTTTAGTTTCAAGAACTAAGTTAAGTTCAGAGTCTTGCTCCACATCAAGGCATGGACATTAAATCAATTAAATAATGCAGTGCCATATCTACAAAATCCTCATTATCAGTTTTCACATACAATATGCTGTTATCACGATAGACAGTTCCTTCTCCCAGCATTTGTAGGTGGCAGACTTGCCATTAGCACCAATAGAAAGTGCATTGAATACTGAAAAAATAAAATAGCAACCTGGAAAAATAAGACTTAGGTATTACATGGATCGCAATGGTATAAATAAACACCCGCATTTTGAAAAATTAATGCTCCAAAAGCTCTGCTTTATTGGGATATCAGAGACAAGCTGACACAGTGTTTCAAAGAGCTTATGCTGCAGCAGCTGTGCACCTACTGTGTCCTCTGTGTTTGGTCCACGTGGGAGCAGGAGGACCAGGTTTCATAACACAGACACAAACCATCATTCCTCCTTGGCACAATCAGCTTCTTGCCTGTGATGGAGGCATGGGATGGAGAAGAAAAGCAAGCCCAATGAGTGATGACAGTGGGAAAGAAATAAAAGCTGGAAGCATATTTCCTGCTTGGTACCACGATCTCAGATTGCATTGGCAATCAATGAGTGATTAATGCAAGAGAATATTACTGTGCTCCTTGTAAAACTACTTCATCTAGCTGCATTAAAGTAAATTCATAAATAAAAATGGAGGAATGGAATATATCTATTGTGGTAGCCCTGATAAATATTTTAAATGCAATGCTTGCCATCTTTACATTTACTTTATTACTTGGAAGGCTCAGTAACTTCAAGAGTAAAGTTGCTGAATTCAACTGAAAGTTAAACTTTTAACAGGTGACAGACGATTCAGCTCACTGACTTCTCATATTACCTTATTTGTAATCCACTGGTGCCTCTGCAATGCTATGCAGTGTATTTTGTATACAGAAATAAACCATCTACATTTTTCAATGAGGTACTCAAATTAATTCAACAATTTGAATACAATAGCTTCTAATAACATCCTGTCTCTCAAAAAAAAAAAAAAAAAAAAATCACAAATGTAGTCTATACTGTCCAATCATATATGTCTGCTTAAAACAGCCTCCAGGCCTACATCTCTGATCACATCACACTGTCTGCCTTTGCAGCCTGGGGAAGATGGGCCTTGCAATGTGCACTGAGAGGTGGGGAAGCCAAGTCCATTCCCAGCTTCAGGAACCCTTCATGGGAAAGATGCAAACAAAAGATTCAGCTTGTTTGTCCTGAAGCAAGGTTCACCTCAGTTTGCTTCTGTTCAGCTGAAATAAAGTTGTGTGGCACTGGGCAGCATGAAGCCTTTCCCCAGAGTAGTGGAGCACCAGACTTTTAGGGTGTCGTGTCCTCTGTCAGCTGACAATCTCCACAAAAGTCAGCTAGGCAGTGGCTTTTAAGGCTGGCAGTCTTCCTTTGATGAAGTACAGCCTCTGTCCCTAACCACACAAGTGCTCTGAAGTCTTCAGGGAGTGAGAAAACATCCTGTAAACACTTGTTCCTTCGGGATTAATTCTCAAAACCCAATCTGTTGCCACACAACTTCTCCATCACTCTCCTACCACCCAGCTTTTTCACTCTGACTTCACTCTGCATTTGAGGACTTGGCCCTGGCAAGACTGTGGATGTAGAAGAAAGATCAGAGGTTAATCAGTGCTTAGTGAGGGAGGGAAAAGAAGTGGCTTGAGGTAAAAATGAGGCTGACATTTTCCCAGCCCAGTCCTTGTCACAGTCCTTCCTTTGGCAAGAGCATTGTAGGAAACACTGTTATTTTTATTATCTCAAGAAGAAAAGCAGCAGACAAAGATCGTAGGGCAGAATTCTCAGAATTCACCTCCTTTTGGCTTCCCCCTTCTTTAGGAAACGATGTCTCCTGAATTCAGGGAATCCCTCACTTCTCTTGAGATACTCATCTTTACAGCATTGGGTTTTTCAAATTCTCAGAAATTGTCAGGCTCCAAAGTTGTATTTTTATATATCTTGGAATAAGGCCACCTTGTTTCCCCTGGCTTCTGCATTATTCACGTTGCCCTGAAAATCCTGCTGAGTGAATTACAATGTTTATTGCTCTGCTTTGAAGTATTTTCTTCTCACTTATCTGAACAATCTGCAAGAAAACCAGTCAGTAGTGGTCTCTTCTGTCACATGTGGCTGAACGATCAGTCCATCGCTTCATGGCACCAAACACCAAGCCAAAACCATGTCGTCCATCCTGCTGGACTGATACCACCACAGCTCTGGTGCAACACACAGGGGCAGCCAGTCCCTCTGAGGCTGCAGCAGCATTCTAATGAAGATAGGAAACCAAAGGACGGAGTTTGAGCACTCTGGTCTGAATGGTTAATTTCAGGACACACAGAAGTGGCATGGAGGAGCAGAGAACCAGTCCTGTGGCCCCACATGGTTCTGAGCAGAAAGGAGTACAGGGATTTCAGTCAGAGCAGTCAGTAGTGCACCAGGTTCAACCAGGAAGTCTCCAGGTCCAGGCAGCTCTTCTCCTTGTACTACCAAGATGGCAAGGAAGTACAACACAGTGCTTCATCCTGCTGCAGGATGCTGTGTCTTCTCAAGGCCTTGTGCTGTCACATGAAGCAAACCAGGAGGAGGAAGTTTGCCTTCTGGGATTTTCTGCTGGTGTTGCCCTGCAGTCCTCTACAGGAAGACTACAAAGATGAACATTCCTGTTTACTGGTGTTCCCAGATATACTTTTATACCTGTTAATTTCTTTTAGAGAAAAAAATTAGATTTGACAATGTAATTTGATTCTAGTGAAATTTTAGAGGCAATTACGGGTTTGCTTTCTGGCTTTTCTTCAGTTCCTCTCTAGTAGAGACCAGCAGCTATAAAGACACTTTCATATTATCCACTATACTTCTTAGAGTGTCAGAAGCATTAAGGTTGGAAAAGACCTCCAAGATTATTGAGTCCAACCTTTGACCAATTTGACCAACCTTGCCAAATAAACCATAGCACTAAGTGCCACATCCTGTCATTTTTTGAACATTTCCACCAATGGTGCCTCCACCACTTCCCTGGGCAGCCCATTCCAATGCTTAACAACCCTTTCCATGAAGTTCTTCCTGCTGTCCAACTTGAATCTCCCCTGGCACAGCTTCAGACTATGTCCTCTTAGCCTCTCACTTGTTGCCTGGGACAAGAGCCTGACCTCCACCTGGCTACTCCTCCAGGTAATTGTAGCAATAAGGTCTCCACTGAGCCTCCTTTGACCCATGCTAAACACTCTCAGCTCCCTCAGCTTCTCTTGCTGTGACTTGCTCTCCAGGCCCCTCACCAGCTCTGTTGCCCTTCTCTGGACACACTCCAGCACCTCAGTGTCTTTCTTGAAGTGAGGGGCCAAAAACTGGACACAGGACTCAGGGTGCATCCTTACACGCTGGACTGAGTGCCCTGTTAACAATACACCCCAGGAGTGCAACGTGAACATCTCAGGTGGCTGCCATCAGTGGCCCAGGCTTGCCCTCGCCTGGGCTCCCCTCTTTAGCTCATAAAGAGCTCTCCCTGCTCTCTGTTGACATACTATATCACACATGGAGGAGATGCAAGGAAAGCAGAGAATGGAGATGGCACATTTCTCTTCTCTTAAGGAGAGCATATGTTAGAAATGTGTCAGGATTTCTGAGTTAAAGCAGCAGAATGAGATGTCAGGGAAGGTGAACAGAAGGGGAAAATTAAGGCAACAGATTTCTCTGGGAAACTCTGTTTTACAGAAAAATCATTGCAGGAAAATGCTATTCTGATTAACATTAATTTGCCCTTTTTTTTTTTT